>CAJQZM010037859.1:20779-40968 GCA_907164665.1 Colias nastes | reverse complement strand
GAGGTTTCACTTTTTTAAACTCCAAAAATCTGTGTTGAAAAGATTGAATCAAAATATCCAGCCTTTCTGTATAACTGGAATTAATCGTTGTTTCGTTGAATTTTTCAGCCATTTTCTTATAATTCTGAAAATGGTTGTAATTTCCAGAATTCAATTGCGATCTGAAAAGTGTCAGCTTGCATTTAAAGGATGATACATGAGCGTAGAGCTGGGATATCAGTTGATTTTTGCCTTGAAGCAGTGTGTTCAAGATATTCAAATGATTTGTTATGTCAACTAAAAAAGCCAAATCACACAACCAATCAGGATTTTTAAGTTCCGGTACATCCCTTTGCTTTTCCGTTCCGTTCAAAAAATATTCAGTTTTATTCTGGAATAGAATTCCATATTTTTCGAATGTACGAGAGTATTATTTATGCTGCCGGCGGGCCACCAGAATTCGTTCAGCGGGCCGCATGCGGCCCGCGGGCCGTGGTCTGTGCATCACTGCTATAGGCTATATTATATCATCACGCTAAGACCAACAGGAGCGGAGCAATGCGGGTGAAACCGCGGGGAACAGCTAGTCTTTTATATAAATAGAGTATATAAATTATTATGTCGTAATATAATAAAAGGAAGTCCTAATACAATTAATAAAAACATACATGGACTACATAATACCATATGGCTTCTTAATATTATTAGTCACGCGAAATTAATCCCAATTGCCTTGTAATAAGATCCAATTAATTACTCGTTTTTGCAATAAAGAGGTCACGGGAGGGAACGGATGTGTTTAAAGATCTTTATGACCGAGATTTACATATCAAAGACTATTATTTTAATGTGTAACAGACGTAACATTATAATTATTAAATAGATTAAGTTTGTAAGTTTCTTGCCGGTTCTTCTCCATAGATACTGCTTTCCGAATCGGTGGTAAATGTTATAATATGTTATGACGATTCAAAAGTGCTTCTAGAAGAAGTCTAATTGAATAAATAAATGTTTGTTTGTTTGAGTTAAGAATGGCTGATGACTCTTTGAGAAAAATGGCTGATGTGTTCTGGATGAAATTTTATAGAGGGATAGTTTATGGTTTATTTTGATTATAGTTATTGAAGCACGTAAACTATTTATATTACACTTAATTTGATATTTATTATGATTGTCCCCAGTTAATATGTTACATATTATGTCTGTCTGTCGGTCTGTATGTCTCTTTTAAGATAATTACATATTAACATAGCATTTTATAACATATTTTATAAGTAAACTACGATAGCTCTATTAGAAATAGAAATTAATGTATTTTTCAAGGAATTTAAATGCCATTTATTACACAAGATATTTTCTCGATTTTCTCAATATACCTATCGTTATAACAACTGTTATTTGCTTGAGAATTCTTATAAACTTCTATAACTTTTATATATCCCACGTAAATTGATCATTTCTCTTTCTATGAAATATTTTTCCTTTTCATTATTTTTTTTTAAATATAAGTCGTCATAGCTTTTGATTTGATTGCAAATAGATCTTTATAAAATGCGAAAGCTATATTGCCTCTAGAATAAGCAGAAGTTCTCAAAGAAGCTTATATTACCTATTTCAGAGATAGACTTGCTGTGACCCGCGGTTTTACCATGTCTGGCACTGTTGGTCGTTGTATGATATGCTTTTGCCTTCGTCGACAAATAGTTAACCCATAGCAAAAAAATATTTTTCAATTCGTAGTAGCTGGTTCCTCAGAATAGCTTGATCAAACTATTCAAAAAACTTTTTAGCATAAGTTTGTTCTGATTATTACCAATTTATAAACTCAAACTCAAAAACTCAAACTCAAAATTTTTAATTAGACTTCTTTTATACATTTTATACATATTTTTTACATTTACAACCGATTCGGAAAGCAGTATCTATGGAGAAGAACCGGCAAGAAACTCCATAGTTGCTCTTTTAAAATATTACAATTCAATTTTACATAGGTATATAGAAACTTATAAAATCTGAAATGGCAAGTATGTACATAAGATATTATATTTATATGCATCTTTTCATCTTCAAAGTATTTGATTGATTTTAAAGTTTTGATTATGACTAGAGTGTAAAAACTCAATATTTAAAAACAAAATCAATTGCCGGAAAATATTTGAGACGACGAGAAACTTACATGAGCGACAATTTGTCTGATTGCCAAACGATTGTCTTTTGTTACTATGCCAATTTATATCTATGATCATAATACGACTCTATTTAGATAATTATTTCATAATACCTAAGTGAATGTTTACACAAGCTGTTCTCCGCTCCTGTTGGTCTTAGCGTGATGATATATAGCGCCTATAGCCATCCTCGATAAATGGGCTATCTAACACCGAAAGAATTTTTCAAATCGGACCAGTAGTTCCTAAGATTACCGCATTCAAACAAACAAACAAACTGTACGCTTTATAATATAATATGTATAGATTTGGCAGCGTTGGACGCAAGTAGAGGCAATCACGATAGTAATTGTAGATGATAATTCGTAAACGCAGTAGTGGCGGCAAACATCGACGATCATTTGTTGGGCCAACGCTCTCTATTGTGAAAGTGTAAAGTGAAGTCCCATGTCAACCACACCTCACCTTGCACCTTGCACCTTGCACCCCATGGTAGGCTTTTTAGTTCCGCTACGGCACACTAGGGGCGCTGTACGAAATTTTATACAAACCGCTTACTACAATCGCTAGCGAGTATCGTGTGCGTAAACTCATGGTAGAGCTACTGATTGTCTACTGTTCATAGTTCTAGCAAAGATTCATCCTCTCCCTAAATACGACTCGCGTATACAAATACTATTTTGCATAATAAAAGCCGCGAAGGTTATCTTATTTTGGCACAAGTTGATCGGCCTATAGTTTGGCACATGTTTATCCGGGCTACACATGGTTTGCGAAATCTTCACTACATAGTATAAAACACAGTCGATGATGCTATCTGCCCGTCTCTATGTATGCTTAAATCTTTAAAACTACGCGTACGTAATAGATTTTGATGAGGTCTTTTTAATAGGTAGAGTGGTTCCTGAGGAAGGTTTTATTATATGATTTATAAGCGAAAAGCGAGTACCTAATATATAAAACGCAAACAAACAAACTTCATGTGCAGTTTTGTGGGACTTAGACTTAAGTTATTGTAATAATTTGTAAGAATAATTTCAATAAATAAATAAATAATAATAACGCACAGCCCAAACTACTAGATCGATTGGGCTGAAATTTGCAGATGGCCACTATCATGTTGGCATACGCTAAGAAAGAATTTTAATAAATTCTTTCCCCAAGGGGATTAAAATAGGGCATAAAAGTATGAATCCGACATAACCCACGCCTTCCTCGAGCGCCGTGGGCATCTTAGACAAGATTTCCCCACTTGAAAAAAGGGGATACTACGAAAATTTATTTAGACCGCGCGGCCTGAAGCTGTGGGCAACTTCTTTATTTATATGGCGCGTCATCATACGTCATACGTGACGTCATCAGCCGTTTACAGATGTGTCAGCGGCCTATTTATAGTACATACCTATCACTCGGAGATTATGTATTAGTATTCTTTTGCAAGTGCAATGATTTTGCGTACGGAAAATAACGTTTATAGAAACGGTATTGCGCTGTTTATTGCACGCCTCATAAGCGAAGCGTTGAGGTGGGTACTACTGTCACTTCGCGCAAAACATCTGATTTTTCAAACTTAAAATGTCTTTATGTATCATACATTGCACTTGTAAGATAATACATACACACACATATTAAGAAAAAACACTATTTTTAACGTTCATGATATTTTTGATGTCATTTTTGTTATTTAAACTAGTTAAAAAACAGTTTAAAAAAGTTCTGTCTTGGACGTCCGTGTGTCTGTATGTGCGGATCCTTTTTCTTGTTAACACGATAGCGACCGAAATACTTTACTAATCGAGTCTTTTTTTTTCTCTTACGCTTGAGTATGCTCAGGAATAGAACCCTTTCATTTTTCAGGGTCTGATTCGATGTGGTTTAATTGTTATTAAATAAACAAAAATAATAATTAATAAATATTTATTAAAAAAAAATTATGAGGCGTGCACTTTTGGATTTTCCAAATTATTTTTAAATCTTGTAAACAAGAGGCTTGTATGTGTGTAGCTGTCAAACGAAGGAGTTTATTTGAGTACCTATGTTTGTTATTTAGTCTAGTAAGTTTAGATGGTTCTTATTATTTTTGAAGGAATTGGAAGTATCTAGATGTAGGTATGGCTATTCAACTCTCATTACAAGTAGTGTGTTTTGTCAAATATGTTTCCTTTACTGTGCAATATTTTAAAGTTTAATCCATTAATATTGCAGACTTTTTTTATAATTTATATAATTTTTTCATGGAATTTCTTTTCCAAAATAGTAAATGAAGTAAGCGGTTGTTAAAGGTATGTGTGTGATGTTTTTAGTTATTGTAAGGTCGTATGTACCTAATTAATAAATTATTATTAAATGCGGTATTCAGCAATTCTTATGAGTTATGATTCCACCCAAACATACAAATTGTAAAATTATTTATTATAGTTAAAGGCAATAAGTTAAAAGATGCTGTGGCACATCAGGTAAATAGAGCTAATTAGCCACAATTTATTTCAGTTGTCTCTTTCGCTCACGATAGTTGAATCATGCCATCTCACTTTGACGTCTAATCGTGTGTAATGTATTATGTAGTGTACCGTTTTTTTAAGATTGAACGTTGTGTTGGTAACCTAGGTAATAGTCTACACCTTTTTACTCATGCTAACATTATAACGATATTTTTTTTCCGTTTTTAATAAATAAACATAATATAGGTACCTAACTAAAAATAGCCACAAGTAATACAATAAATAACAAGAATTTCCATCCATTGAATTAAAACAAAGCCGTCAAAACGTAGGAAACGTTTGCGCGGGAATGTAGGTCGATTGGCGGGAGATTTAAATTTAGAACGCGATTCTGATTCGTGTTCTCTATGGGAAAGAGTTTTTATATCTACAGATAATAAATATAGTTTGATGGATTGATTGTTGGCGGGAGTTTTTTTTTATGAACTGAACATGTTAAGAACGTGATGTTATAATTATATTATCTATCCTATAAGTAACACCTGCGTAAAATTGAGCAAAAAAAAAATGTGTGCGTGTACTAGTGTACACACGTAAGAAGTGAAACTTCTTTATGACCTTATTTACTATATGCAAAAGATAATTTACTATATGCAACTTTACAGAAATATGTCGAATCACGCGTGGTACGGATAAGAAAAAGATGGCGCGTAACGGAAAAATGTCACGCGTAACGAAAAAATGTTACACTAAATTTTTTTCCAACCCCGATAAAGAAGTTTCACTTCAAAAATATAGGGTAGTCTTCTTGAAGTTCTATAACGCTGATATTTTATTACCAAATCTTAACTAATCTCGATTCCCGTATCTATTTGTAAGCAAGTGGTATTGCTTGTTGTAATTTCACTTTCAAGTGATGATCTTCAATTATCCTACTTCCACATTCCTACTATCCTACTAGTTAGTCCTACTATAATGTTATAAATGCAAAGTTTATGTGTATGTACTTATGTTTGTTACTCTTTCACCCAAATACTACTGAACCGATTACAATGATACCTAGAGGGTAACTTGGATTAACACATACGATAGGTATTATCCCGGAAATCCCACGGGAATGGGAACTATGCGAATTTTTCTTTGAAAACGCGGGCGAAGCCGCGGGTGCAAAGCTAGTATTTATATAATATGATCAATCCTTCAACCGGACCAGTTACATGCATAGCGACAAGTCTTATGTTACTTCAGATATAGGATTGCGTATCATGCGCAGGAAGTGTCAACATCTTGTAATGGCCGCTGGCAGTTTGAATATGTATTTGAATTTGGAATTGCGTTCTATTGGTGTTGATTAGAGTATTTGAATTTGGAATGCTGCAGTTCTGAGCATAGACAATACGCTATGGTTTTGAGTATGGCAGTCAGGCATAGAGCAAGAATTTTTGGATTTGGAATAAATTAAGAGTTATGAGGACGGTTTTGTTCCATTAGTGCTGCTATAAACACAATACGCAGAGATGTTGCGCGGCAAAGCCGCGGTAAAGCTATTGCATAGCATGCCTTCAAGCCACACCTCCGAGCCCGTCGGAGTGGGGAGCGTGAGGTTTTTTTCGTTACGGAATTTCTCGATTCGGTCCCCGCGCTCAGGGCCCGCGATAGAAGCTGTGCAATAGCTTAAAAACACACTTTAATAAGATGAATGTATTGTATTGTCACTGATTCCTGATAAGTGTACAAAGTTTGAATTAAATCTGCCCGTTTAAAGTGGTTCTACATATTACATACAAACATACAGTTGACTCTAATAAAAGTGTGCTAAAATAAAAATGCAATTTGAATATTTTAATCAATTGCGTTAGTTTCCTAAAAATGCAATTTGAATGTTTTAATCAATTACGTTCGTTGCTAGTTCTTACTTCTTAGTAATCGAGGATTGGTAAAGAGTAGGAATTTTTTAACACGAATTCTGAGTTAACCTACTTATTTACATTGAAAAAGCGCAATGTGTATTCTAAATGGGTAGCAATAGCATATTATGTCGCTGTAAGATTGTATATAAATCGTTAGAACTTAGATAATCACTACATAGTATAAAACAAAGTCGCTTTCTCTGTCCCTATGTCCCTTTGTATGCTTAAATCTTTAAAACTACGCAACGGATTTTGATGCGTTTTTTTTAATAGGTAGATTGATTCAATAGGAAGGTTTTAGTGTATAATTTATTAGGTTTGAGACAAAGCGGGCGAAGCCGCGGGCGGTAAGCTAGTAGATAATAATATAAACCGCGAGATTTTAAAACGTCGAAAAATTGTGTGTAACATTTTCTTGCAATTTATTGCATTATTTTTCGAGATGGTAATCGGATTGTAACGGTGTTTACAATTTTACGCTGACATCTACGTAAAATGCAATAAGAATTACAGAGAAATTTAGAATAAATTCGAATCGTGAATAGTACGAGAAATTTCCACCATGATTTTCCACAGTTTGTGGTTTCTTTCTAATATTAAACTACACCACTTAGTTTGTTTCCTACAGGTATAATAGACAAACAAATAAAAAATTATAACTATATGTTATAGTGCGTTAAAAAACTGACATTACTGAAAAGTCTGCCAAGTTCTTATAGTATAGTAAGTAGCCTGTTAATGTCTTAAAAATACTTGTTGTTGCAAAAAGCCTTCAGTTCTTGGGTAAGTTGCCAACTTGTTAAGTAGTTAAGAAGATGACAAAGTTGGAACGTTGCTTTGATAGTGATATGAATTAAAATCTTTGTATCGACTTTGATACACTAATAAATTAAAAACTTTGTCAAATTACTCTACTCTACAATACAGTAGATATTATTTTGGACCTTTCAAATAAATATCTTAAAGCTTTTCAAATTAGCAAGTCTGTGTGAATTGTTTCTTCTATCGGTTTGAAAATACTTTATATTATAAAATTAAGCATCCTCATACAAATATAGCCTCAAGAGAATTTTTAATTACAATTTAGAGACGAATCTATCTTACCGCTCGCGGCTTCGCTCGCCTTGTTTGGGACTTTTAACAAATTATAAACTGAAATCTTCCTCCTTTATACATAGGGACAGACAGACAACGGGAAGCGACTTTGTATACAAATTCGTATGAACTATATTAAGTGGTGATTAACAACCCTTTTGGAAAAACAACAGCTGGCTTCTAATATCTATTTAAATAATAAACACAAGCTGAAAACTTAATATCGACACACGAAAAACAAACTGAGTCCTTGATAGCAGTTCAAATTGCTCTGCCCAGTTTTTAAATGGCGGTTTGCCAGGTTTTTTTAGTTAACACTATGAATAGGGTTGCCACCTTTTTTATAGAAAAAGAGAAAAAGGTATATTGGTTTCCAAATATAGAAGAATACATTGTTCGGAAATACAGTAGCAACTATTTATTTTTGCATTTAAGAATGTATCATGTATTTAACATAGAGAAAGGATAAATATTGATTAAATAAATATTGTATAAAAAACCCGTCTGATATATTAAAGTATTTTCACGTACCTACCTTATATTATACAGCACAAGTATCTCATATAAATTATTTTAAATGTATTATATGTGTGGCAACCCTGAGGTTGTTGGCAGTACACCAGTTCAACCTGTGATATAAAAACTATGATGAATGTCGTTTTTGTTGACCGTACATTGGCCGGTACTTGATGGATTTGTTTTTTTATTTGTGTGGCGTACGGATAGCAACGTAGGTAATGTTATTTTTATATACACGGTAAGTATAAAATCTTTATAATATTATATTTCTTTGAAAACTGACAAAATGTTTAGTCATGCTCACTTCTATAAGCTTTGGCTGTGAAGCTCGTTAGTTGTTCTGCTTATATTATAAATGCGAAAGTTTGTGAGGATGTATGGATGTTTGTTACTCTTTCACGCAAATACTACTGAACCGATTACAATGAAATTTGGTATGTAGGTAGCTGAAGACCCAGAATATATATAGTAGTATAGATAACTTATCTTCAAGTTTTTCAGGAGTTTTTCTTATAGTTCTGCTATTTTTCATGGCTGCTTTATAAAGTTTCGTAGTTATAAATTTCTATCACAATACGGATAGTTTTTTCACAAACTTTTCTGAACTATAAAAGTTTCACTATAACCTATGAAGTAAAAAGCAAGTCATTTATCAAGCCGTCTAGTTGTAAAATTGTAAATCCTTTTGCACGATTCTATAAGCAATTTGTTTGAATTTTTTGTACTGTATTTATTATGTTGCATATAAAGTCTGTAATACTGACAATTATGAAGTATCAATAATAAAAAAATGCACTAGGTAGGTAGCTTATTTCGCCAAAGTTAATCTAAGAATTTACAGATCACTCAATATAAACAAACTAGATTTCCGCCCGCGGCTTCGCCCGCGTTTTCAAAGGAAAACCCGTATAGTTCCCGTTCCCGTGGGATTTCCGGGATAAAATCTATGTGTTAATCCAAGTTACCCTCTATATGTGTGCTAAATTTCATTGTAATTGGTTCAGTAATATTTGCGAGAATGAGTAACAAACACACACACACATCCTCACAAACTTTCGCATTTATAATATTAGTAGGATTAGTAGGATAGGATTAGTAGGATAATGCACACAAATAAACGACTCGATTATTGTTAATATATTTGTGTCTGTATTATACAAACGGATTAAAACCTTAATTATAAAATTGTCAGCATTGATTTAACATTCTTAATAATCCCTAATTGAACTTATGTAAAAAATAGTGGCTTAGAATCGCAAAGATAACAACTCTTCCTTTAGTGCGCTTTTAAAATAAGTCACTAAATAAATGTTTGTTTCAGTTATAATATATATGCTAAAGATTATATAAACAGTATGAACAATTCTGTCAATAAAATTATGTAAACCATGTTCATTGTCAACTCTTGTACGTAATTTAATCTTACGTGCATTCAACTGGAAAACTCAACTATACAATAACAATAAATTGAAGAGGAATTTATTAGCGATAAATAGTGAAACGAATTTGCGACACGTACTGAAATAATAACAAACGCATTGCGCAGTTTGTTGTATTGTTGTTATTACTATAATACATCATATATAAATAAATATAGTTACCTATAGAACGAGAGTTAAACAAAAGTTAAACATAAAACACAATATTGACATATTTATTCACAGAATACAAAGTGTCAGTTTAATTACATTATCTGTGACATAGGTACATTACATCATTGTTGTGTCACGGTCGCGAGCTAGGCTTGAATCATTTATTATGTCGTCGCGTCGTTACAATGTATGAGCCTAATTTGGCTCTTCATTTTACATTGAAGTGGTAAAACGTCAGTCATATTTGTAGTGGGTTTCGTACGTTTTGGAGATTTACTTGTTTTTATATTTTGCTAGGACAATTTTTGAAGTGAAACTTCTTTAGGCGCGTTGAGAGTAAAATTTCAAGGTCTCGTTATGGCAATACCGTCACGTCATGGACGTAAGGCGACGATTTTGGTATTTTGAATTTTGCCAAAGAAGTTTCACTTTTGACACGTATGCTCGGCACACCTGCTCTTATATCCTTTATTTAATACGTTAAGACACATCCTGTGATTAAATGAAATGGATGAACAGATTTCGATTAACTTCGAGCTTATTACTAGAAATGTTTTGTCTACAAAATTTATGTATTCTGTTTAGAAAATTTAAGTTTAATGTTATTTTAAACTTAAATTTTCATACACTATTTGCAATCTAACTGGCAGATAAGTTAAACACAACATATCCACAAGTTGTGAAACTATTTGCAGATTATCAATGAACCATTCATATCAAATGCAAGAAAACGATATCTGAAGTTTAATTTTGTAGTCTGGATACAAGCCAAGTTCTTATAAAATAAGTAGATATATATCTTGTTGTTATACATCACTACATCAGCCTATATACGTTCCCACTGCTGGGACACGGGCCTCCTATTAGAGTACAGGCCATAATCTACCGGTGCATTTACATCAAACGAGCGAATGCTCATTCTAACCCTACTGTGTCAAATTCTTTTAGTGTAAACAGGCGTAGTCCGTAGAGCATTCTTTCGTTGTTCTTAGTGCGTTCGAAAAGATTCTATGCAATGTTCTAATACTGAACAACTCAATACGAGTTTTCGTTTACACTAAAAGATCACGAAAGTATGCTCTAGCTCTATGTTCGTTTGATGTAAATGCTCCGTACCACGCTGGCCAAGTGCGGGCAGATGTCACATTTCGACGAACTTTTTGTTTTCTTGAGATCGATGTTCGAAGATCTAAAAAAAATATAGATCTTCATTTTTTGTAACTTTTATTTTTGTGCGACTGAATCACTGTTTTTTTATTATTTATAGAGGTACGGCAGTGGTGATGTGTAGAGTGGATAAATTTAAAATCTATTTATGAAGCACGCTCGCCGTGTCGAATATTAGATCTATTAGTTGAAGTCAAAGGTCATAATGAGTCATCATTGTTAACAAGTTGCAATACCTACTTATAAGCGATACTAGTTTTTTGTCCGAGGATTCGTTTACTTGAATTTTAATGATATTATAATGTTTATAACAAGCCTACCTCCCACCTTCTATTACAATATCGCTAAGTTTTCTTTTTGCGACAAAAATAGCATAAGAGAATAGCCGTTGTTTAATCTATCATCACAATAGAATTCAACAAAATCGGTACAGACGTTTTGGAGGGAATTCACATCATCCATAAACATTCTGATGTATAAAATTAGAAGAATAAATTTAAATAAATAATAATACGATCCAACATGACGAACATCAAAACTAAATGTAAAATAGTTTCTATATTTGGGAGAAAACTATAAACCTAAAAAGCTCGACACTCAAACAAATGACATTTAAAATTTGACCTTGACATTTGAGTTCAATGTATTCATAATGTCACTTTGACAGTTCCCATGTAAATATATTTAGTCTGTTGCCTTATCTATGATAATAATAGACTTTATCTTTTATGGATTGTTTCCGTTATTATGTAGCTTTTTTAATGGTGTTGTAAGGTTTTAAGTGTCCTTTTTGTTTTCGTAAGTCGCCTAGTATTATATTATACTTTATTTTTGTAGTTTTTGTGAATAAAAGGTATTGAATCCATACTTAATATTATAAATGCGAAAGTAACTCTGTCTGTCTGTCTGTTACTCAATCACGCCTAAACTACTGAACCAATTTTCATGAAATTTGGTATGGAGATATTTTGATATCCGAGAAAGGACATAGGCTACTTTTTATCCCGGGAAAATGACGCAATCCCGGAAATCCCACGGGAACGGGAACTACGCGGGTATATCTTTGACGGCGCGGGCGAAGCCGCGGGCGGAAAGCTAGTTTGAAATAAATATTGGCCTACTCAAAATTCATTTGTATTAGGCTAAGGCTGTCATAAATTGTAACCACTTAACATCAGGTGGCTGACCTTCCCCTTTGCAAATTTTTGATTTTAATTCGTGGATATTAAATAAAGGGAGATTATGAGAGGGTAGATAGATTATCGTAGTTAAAAGATACATTATTATATTGATATTTATGTAGTTGAAAAATTGTGTATGTAATACAAATTACAATTATCTACTGTTTATCTTTCTGTACTAATATTATAAAGAGGAAAGTTTTGTAATTACTTATGTATGTATGTATGTATGTATGGTTTTCACGCATAAACTACTGGACCGATTTTGATGAAATTTGGCACTGACAATCTTTAGACCCTGAGAAAGAACATAGGCTACCTTTTATTGCGAAATATGTACCACGGGCGAAGCCGGGGCGGACCGCTAGTACTTAATATGGGAGCGTAAATGCAACGCAAAAATAACTTCATTCATATAATATTATCTCAAACCATTTCAATTCTAAATCCATACTAATACAGGGTGTCCAGTGGCAGATTTCAATGTTTGAGGGCTTGTAAAAAAAGAAGTATTATTTCTAAACAAAATATTTTTATTAAAGTCAAAAGAAGATGAGTGCGGATTTTATCTCCTGAAAATTACATTTTCCAAATGCCGCCCTTCTACTCTCACACACTCCTCAATCTATTCCGCATGTTGAGAAAAACTTGTTTGCAAAGGGAACTGGGAATTCTGTTTATTTCAGCCCGGATATTTTCCTTCAGTTGTCTTATAGTTGTTGGATTTGATTGGTAAACCACAGTTTTTAGATAGCCCCACAAGAAAAGGTCACATGGACTTAGGTCTGGTGACCTGGGTGGCCACGGGATGGTGCCGTTTCGGGATATGTGCTTTTCAGGAAATAATTGCCGCACTGAATTCATTGACACATTAGCAGTATGAGCCGTAGCAAATCTTGAATAATCTGAATTTAGTATGGATGGAGCTTAAGCTTTTTTCGCATAATGACCTGTAAAATCGATTTAGGAATTCCCAATATCGACGAACGTGTGCGAAGTGATAAACGAGGATTTTCAATTACAGAATTCATAACAAGTTTAATGTTTTCTATCGTGGATACTGATGGTGCTGGTCCCGGCCTAGGGTTATTAATGACTGAACCTGTAGCCCTAAACCTTGCTACCCACGACTGTATCAAATTTATCGAAGGTCCATCTCTGAAACGATGAATTTGATAATGGTTATTAAACCGACGGCGTGCTTTCGCCAGCGAAATCACACGAAAAGTATGCCTCAATAGCATAAGCGCGATGCTCTCCACTCCACTGCTCCATGGCGACTAAAAAATCCGCAGAGCTCACGCGCTGAATGACACCCCCCGCGTCCCCCTCGCAAGTCGAGTTTTAAAACTAGAAGCGTTCAAACATTGAAATCTGCTGCTGGACACCCTGTATTATAAATGCGAAAGTAACTCTGTCTGTCTGTCTGTTACTCAATCACGCCTAAACTACTGAACCAATTTGCATGAAATTTGGTATGAAGATATTTTGATACCCGAGAAAGGACATAGGCTACCTTTTATTGCGAAATAATATGTACCACGGGCGAAGCCGGGGCGGACCTCTAGTATCCTTATAAATTACATATGTATGATTATTTTGTTCGTATTATTAACAAATTTTAATAGATTTTGTTATCTGTTTCAGCAAGGCATCGGCGTGGAGATAGTGAGAGCGTTAGACAGCCACCCGCCTAGCATCTCAAACATCTTCTGTGAATGCGACAGCAAAGATGACGTCGTAAGTAATATATTTTGTATTTAAATAAATATGAATAGAATTGTTTTTAACTGTAAAACAACCTTAAATATTAATAATACCAACCGTATAGATAATGAAAAGCAGTGGACCTAATATTGATCCTAGCGTAACTCCACGCTTATTCTAAACTAAACTAGTTTTATCACTCAATATTAATACATTTTGGAAAGTTTTTCAATTTTCTAATAATATACAATCAGTGCACGATTAAGAATAATATAATCATATCCAATTTGCTACAATCGTTTGGAAGTTATGCGCGTACAAACAATTTGATTTATACAGATTAACGGTTTATTGTGTCATGTTCTTATAAACGAACACAACAAGTCACTTAGTCAGCAATTGAATTGCGCTAACGTATCTAGATATCAATTGGATAATAATCCTGGCTGATACGAACTGATTACTAGTTAATCTAAAATTATTAAAAAAGCGAAAAAGAATGAATTAGTTTTACTAAGTATAGATTTTTCTCCCATTTTCAGTGTTTTATAGCATAAAGTTTAAAATTAAAATGTTTCCAAATGTTTATGAAAACATTGAAAATTTAAGTTTAATTGTTTGATATTTCGTGCACAAAACTAAATCAATTTTCGTCGTTAATACCAACAAAAAAAAAACAAAAACGGCCATCTTAGGGGACACCCGGGTTTGAACCGGGGACCTATCGATCTGCAGTCGATTGCTCTACCACTGAGCTATATCCCCATATCCAGTGTTCGTAAATAAAGCTATCGTATTTCACAACAAAACTGCATGTGGGTGGTTGATAAAAACAATTTATTTGCGACTTTATCCCCTATGCGATAAGGAATTAAATGGATTGACAATGGAATTAAGGTTTTGCGTAGGTAGGCTTTTATAGAAGAATGGAAATAAGTTACATTTTTATAAATTATTGTTGGCGTCTCGGAGTCTGAGGGATTTGCCGCCATGACGTCATCAATTTTGTTTATTAATGTTTTAGTAAGCCTTTTAAGTAATTAGTATAGTTGATTTCTTTTATAAAGTTTGTGAGGATGGGTTTGTTATTCTATTATGCAAAATTGATGATCGGATTTCGATGAAATTTTTCATAGAGATAGGTATTAACAAGTCTGGATTAGTATATTTCATCACATAAGTGAAACCGCGGGCTTAATATAGTAAGATAAACCTGATTTTAGATTGACAACTGGGCTAGTACTAGTTGATCAAATTACTTATTAGCTCACGCTCGCGGCTTCGTCCGCATAAAATGAAATGTTCAATTTTTGAGTGGTAAATTATTATTTTTTTAAATGAAACTTCTTTATCGGGGTTGGAAAAAAATTTAGTGTAACATTTTTTCGTTACGCGTGACATTTTTCCGTTACGCGCCATCTATTTCTTATCCCTACCACGCGTGATTCGACGTATTTCTGTAAAGTTGCATATAGTAAATTTTTTTTTTTGAAAAATAAGGTCATAAAAAAGTTTCACTTCTTACGTGTGTACACTAGTACACGCACACATTTGTTTATATTATTTGTTTTGAAATAGATATTACAAACAAAATATGTGTAGGTACACTACTTTAGAAACATTTTATCTATCTGTGCCCGCGACTTCATTCATGTGGGAGTCAATCTTTCGCTTCGATAATTTTAATTTTACGCAATGTTTACCACGAGAATTTTTATATAAAAATAGGGAGAAGGTTATATGGCAACACTTATTAATCTATCTTCCAGTGTAAGATGCATTCAAATCGATTGAGCCGTTACACATCTCAGTTAGTTTGTTTTACAATCGAGTACATGTGTTTCAGTTTATTGTACGAAACTATTTGGAATACACATAATATTATGTTGAAATCACAGACACTTAAGTTTTATTTATATGTATAAATGGATTGCGTTGTAAGTCGTGAGTAAGCGAACAAATTACTTAGCCTAACTTAAAATGGTGACATGTGCTTATGTGTAACTTAAGTATAACTTACGTGCCTTTCACTTTTAATTGGGAAGGGTCAATGTTATATTAAATGCAATTTATATTCATGATTGAATTGGTGCAATGGTTGGTGTGAGAATGGTGGTCCAGGATTCGAATCCTTGAGTTTAAAAGTGACTCTTTCAAAATCGTCAAAAAAATTGATAAGTGAAACAAATCTGAATGAATTCCGTGATATGTGACATGAATGATTCACATCATATCGAAGAGCTTAATCATTTTAAAGTGCATGAGAATCGACTATGTTTTACTGTATAGTTTTTTATTCAATTTAAAGATTTGTGGAGTTGCAATTGCCTTTCAAGAAACTGACTTATTCCCTTTGTTTTTAAGGATATTATCGTCTATCCAAGAAATGTTTAATAAATTTTTAATAACTTGTTTAACACTAACTTTCCGCCAGCGGCTTCGCCCGCATAGTCAAATAAATACCCGCATAGTTCCCGTTCCCATGGGATTTCCGGGACAAAACCTATCCCATGTCCTTTTGCAGGTCTCAAGCTATCTCTGTACCAAATTTGAAGTAAATACATGCAGTACTTTTTGAGTTTTGCCCGGACAAACAAACAGACAAAAATTTTGATAACTGCATATTTGTCTTCGATATCGGTTGTAGATCACGCCCCAAGGAGATTTCCTACGATTTTATTAATATGTATATTATAGTTATTTTTCACAAATTTCAGACGATCACCTGCGACTGCGAAGCGACACCCGCATTCCAACTCAAAGCCTTCAGCCAAATGGGGGATAAAGTGGAGGTCTCGCATTATAGAGTTAATGTTAACAGGTAAATTAATACTTATTTATTTATTGTTTATCCATTCAAACTCAAACATTTATTTATTCAATTAGACTTTTTATAACATTCTTTAATCGTCATAACATTTTTAACATTTACCACCGATTCGGAAAGCAGTATCTATGGAGAAGAACCGGCAAGAAACTCCATAGTTGCTCTTTTAAAATCATGTCATTATTACAATTTAATTTGACATAGTAATATGTAACTACATATTCATGCTTTATTACTCGGATACATTATAACATACGGCGGTCTTATCGCTAAGTAGCGATTTCTTCCGGACAATTTATATTGTTTGTACATTTATTAAAATAACGTCTAACCTTTAAAAAAATCTCTATCAGATGATAATATTTTTTGTACGTACTTTTTAGAGTGTGACTACTTAAGTGAGTTTTTAAATATTCGGTTCGCCCTATTCCTATAATCTTTGCAACGCATAAATTTAATTTTATCAATACTTAAAATTTTACAAAAAATACATACTTTTTTTTTATATTTTCCAGATTTCGCGCGCGTCTCCACGTGACATGCGTAACGGAGAAATTGACAGGAGAACTCAAATGTGACGGTTGGCCCGAGGTGAAAGTGGCCCTTGCCCCCGTGGGGCCGTTACGGCCAAACACCGCTGAGAGCAATCTACAGCAGCTCGTTAGGTATGGATAGAGAGAAATAAAGAAAATAAAATATCCTACTAATATTATAAATGCGAAAGTTTGTGATGATGTGTGTGTGTTTGTTACTCTTTCACGCAATTACTACTGAACCGATTACAATGAAATTTAGCACACATATAGAGAGTAACCTGGATTAACACATATGATAGGTTTTATCCCGGAAATCAAAATTAATGTTATAAATAGAAAGTGTGTTAGTTTTCCTTTCATTCACGCCGTTTTTAGTGTCCAGAGATACTTAGTAGGATAACAATAAAAATTAAAATTAACAAAAGTAAAAAAAAGTAACAGGCTTCTTTTTAACGCGGTGAAACATCTCATGCCCATAGGAATTTCCTTAACAAAAAAAATGTGTGCGTGTACTAGTGTACACACGTAAGAAGTGAAACTTCTTTATGACTTTATTTTTCAAAAAATAATTTACTATATGCAACTTTACAGAAATACGTCGAATCACGCGTGGCAGGGAAAAGAAAAAGATGGCGCGTAACGGAAAAATGTCACCCGTAACGAAAAAATGTTACACGAAATTTTTTTCCAACCCCGATAAAGAAGTTTCACTTCAAAAAATTGTTACTATAATAATTTCTATCAATTTTCAGTGACATCATAGTAAGCGCTCTTCGCAACACCAATTTGAAGTTCAATTTGGCCCCATACCCCACTTGCCCCAGACTGAGGAGGTATATGGCCGAATCTACCCCGAGACTGCCCCTACATTATGACTCTATGGTAAGTTATTTTTTGTGAATAATGCGGGTAGTTGGATATTTAGTCTGTGAATTTATGTGACGGGAGTGTGCACAAATAATATTCTATTGGCAATGATATTAGGATAACTAAAAAGGTGTAGATATGTAGGATAATCAAATAAAAGTCGATTTTAAGTTAAATTTGTGATTTGAATTATTAGATAAGTTTTATTATTACTATTTGACTGACCGGTTGGCTTGGTTGGTAGTGGCCCTGCCTTCCAAGCCAGAGGTCGTGGGTTCGATTCCCACCCGGGGCAAATATTTGTGCGATAAACATAGATGTTTGCTCTGTGTCTGGGTGTTAATTATCTATATAAGTATTTATTTAAAATTATATATGTATGTTTATCAGCCATCTGGTTTCCATAACACAAGCGAAAGCTTAGTATGGGATCAGATTGTGCCGTGTGTGAAAATTGTCCTGAAATATTTATTTATTTACTATTCAATACATGTATCAAAACGTCAAAAGTATTTTCAAAGACTGTGACAAAATTATATTTTAAGACCCATATATGTATACTATATACTTATTGAATAAATGAAAAACAATATTTGAAAATCAATAAATTTATATTGCATAAATAAATAAATAAAACAATAAAATATTTCAGTTACAACAAGACAGACACAATATGTACACATCAACACCAAATTCGACGGCCGGTTGTATTCAGCTCTTGGGTGATAAACGACTTCTGGTCAAAGTCGTAGGTGCTAAGGATATTGGAGGTAAGAGGGATTAATATTATTTGGAATTACAGTATTAAAAATAGATTATTATCGAGTGGCTGAATTGGTCAGGCATCCGCCCCGGTTTGGCGCGAAAGGATACGGGTTCGAGTCCCGCCTCGTGATCGAATTTTTTCTATTCTTTATAAATTTAGATTATTATATGTTTTTAAAAATAAAGAAATTAGGAAAGAAGATAATAATTATATCTTGTCTCTGTGTTTTCTTTATTTCAACATATAAGATACTAGCGGTCCGCCCCGGCTTCGCCCGTGGTACATATTTCGCAATAAAAGGTAGCCTATGATCTTTCTCAGGGTCTAAAGATTGTCTGTGCCAAATTTCATCAAAATCGGTCCAGTAGTTTATGCGTGAAAACCATACATACATACATAATTACAAACCTTTCCTCTTTATAATATTAGTATAGAAAACTACTGCATTTCATATTATTATTTTAAAAATAACATTATGAAATGCAGTAGTTTTACATACATTTAAAGATATTAAATGCAATTACTTTCGGATCATTTTACAAAGGAATGGAAAAGCTTTCATAATATTTTCTAATGTCTTAATAAAAATCAAATGTAAAATAAATTATTAATTTATTCAAATAACATATCTTGTATAGTATCTGTATAATATTGTATTTAGTCTTTAACTAAATACATATTATGTATATACATATAAAATTGCAGGCAAAACCGGGTGTATAGCTCCATACTGCGTGGTAGAAATGGATGAGCCACCGCAGAGGAATCAGACGGCATTCAAAAAGGATACCTCTAGCCCTCAATGGGAAGAACATTTCTTATTGTAAGTTTTTAGTTATTTATTAAAAAATGAACCCTATTTTAAAAGATTTAAGTGCCTATTTTAATATGCAAAAAAGTTGTGTATTAACAGGACAAGGTATTGAAATTTGAGCCTTATTTTGAAAGTTTTAAGTACGTGTTTCAATAAAAAAAAGATTTTTAAGAGAGGGGTTTTTTCAGATTGCCAAAAATTTGCTATTGATTTGAAGTAGATTATTTATATTTTAGAAATATGTACTTTTTTAATTATACCTCATAAAATAGATAGCTTTTTAACATTTTTTTCATTACTACTTAAATGTATGGATATTCCTCACGTATTATGAAAATTATGCTACTGTAAAAATAGCAAGTACATAATTATATTGTATAGCAAGTACTTGCCCAAAAAATAACTAACAATTAAATAACTAATACTTACTCTACTACCTTTAAACTTAGTACCTAGTAAATAAATATATTACATAACTAGCGGTCCGCCCCGGCTTCGCCCGTGGTACATATTTACGTTTTCTCTACATAAGAATCATCCTCGTACTTCAAGAAATATAATAAAAAAAGAACTATCGAAATTGGTTCAGCCGTTCACACTTGATGCCGTGACAACGCGAA
>CAJQZM010037859.1:0-18859 GCA_907164665.1 Colias nastes | reverse complement strand
CTGGTACCGGCGGCTTAGTCGCGTGGGCGTTAGTCGAACTCGTCGGAAAATAGCGAAAGTCAAACGATTTGTAACAGTATGGCACTTATTTTTCCTGTAAGTTTGAGGATCAACGAATATACATAAATACAAAATTTCAAAGATCTAGGTGTTGGAAATCTTCACTTATATAAATTAATAATAAATTAATTTTTCAAGTATGACAGCACTTTTTCCCCCTACTAGAAGTATGGCAAATATAATAATGGTCACATTTTATCAAATACTCTACAAAAATCCAAATGCAATACTGGTACAAAAAGTTTGGCGAAATAAAAATTTTTTGCAGATTTTCGGCGGTATGGCGACCATTTGGAATCGTCCGAAAAGTATGGCATGGCGATTTTCGTAAATGGCTGCACGACGATAGTTACCTGTGCAAAAGGTAGCCTGGTACAAATGGTTGAATAATTGTTTTATTTAAATCAACACATTCGCGTCGGTATGGCGGGCTGTAAGTCACACCGGAAAAGTATGGCATGACACTACCGCCTACTTCTTTTTTATGGGCTATCGGTAAATTCTAAAATTTTTGTGTTACAAATCGTTTGACTTTAGCTATTTTTCCGACGAGTTCGACTAACGCCCACGCGACTAAGCCGCCGGTACCAGCGTTCACACCATAATTTTTCTTTTTGTCATTGCGTACTAAGACCCCTGTAGAACCGCCATCCTGTTACAAATGACAATTTATGTTATGCTATGCCCTTTGTGCTATGCTTAGTTCTGTGTTTTGGCTCCAGATTCAAGTTCTGAACTGCGTGGTTTTATTTCGAAGAGAAGAAGAATTTGCGTGATGGTTATAGATGTTTTTTATTGGAACTTTAGCAACACTTAGAGGCAATACAATACCAAAAGACATTGAAGCAAAGCAAGCTTGAAATAGTAACAAATGATTGTAATTTAAAGTCTCCGTCAGAAATAAAAGGCTGCTAACAATAATCTACCCGAAATAATCTAAACTATTACCAAAAGAACACACGTTATGGAGAAACGAGGTTCTTACTCCTGGCCATGCTATTACGTGCTGATAGAAGTTATCCCGAAATTACCTTTGGCCACACAGTGGCGACACAATACCACCACGCTTCATCCTTTCTTGTGCGTACCAGTAAGGAATGGAACAATCTTCCGGCCTGCGTTTTTCCCAATAATTATAATCTGGACTTATTTAAAAGAAAAGTGAATAGGCATCTTTTAGGTCAGCATGCTCCATCCTAGACCACGCTTGTCGCTTTCCATCAGGCGAAGCGATGGTCAAATGCTTGCCTAATTCTGAATTAAAAAAAAAAGACGGGTTGCACTCCGGGAGTGCCGGCAGAAGTGAAAACTTGATTATTAACGTTGAGCATGTTTGATATTTTGGAATGGTATCCGTCTTACGCTTTTTCGATCAGGTCACGTGTCCTGACGCGAGTTTAAGATTTTATACCCATTACAGAAAAAGTGCTCAACGCCGCTAAAGAAGTTTTCACTTCAAAAAAAAAACCTACAAAACTTTTGATAGCGAAGATTCTAAACCCTCACCTCCAACGTATGCATCATGGCCCTCGCGAAGCTGTCCGCGTCCTCGCGACACGAGAAGTTCAGCCCGTACACGTGCCGCGCGTCCCTCCATTGGTGGAACGTGGCCGTCGCCTGGTTGTACTTGAGGCCTCTGACTATACCGCAGTTTATTACCACCTGGAATGGGGAGATTTAAATTTAATGACGTTTTCGCTTGATTGAAGTATACCATTTGGTAATGAATGATATCTAGGCATTTTTATGATGGACCATGTAGTAAGTATTATGGTGAATTTCGATATATGTAGTGTTGAAATTGAGGTCTTAATATTCAATTTGCTACTATAATAAGCCATATAATTCGCTATCTTAGTTCATTCGTTACGAGGTTTACACCATTTGGTAATTAAGCTATTGGAAATTACGGTAGAATTAAGCTATTGCAATAAGACATTTGATTTGCTACCTGATGCTGCTGAAGATGATATCCTGTCTCCTTAAAAATGTATTTACGTATCATTTTTACAAACTTGGCTACTAACCTCATGATCGTTCAGTTTTCTGCCCACCACTCGGAACGTGTTGTGCTGCGTGTGATGGTAGATGTGCACTTTGGACAGGCCCGAACTTGAGCCCAAGAGAATCCAGCGTTTCTGACCATCTGACTGAGTTATACATTACTTGGCTACTAACCTCGTGGTCATTTAGTTTCCTGCCAACCACCCGGAACGTGTTGTGCTGCGGGTGATGGTAGATGTGCACTTTGGACAGGCCCGAGCAGGAGCCAGAGAGAATCTTGCGTTTCTGACCATCTGACTGAGTTATACATTACTTGGCTACTAACCTCGTGGTCATTTAGTTTCCTGCCAACAACTCGGAACGTGTTGTGCTGCGTGTGATGGTAGATGTGCACTTTGGACAGGCCCGAGCTGGAGCCAAAGAGAATCCAGCCCTTCTGACCATGACTGATTTATTACTTGGCTACTAACCTCATGATCGTTCAGTTTTCTGCCAACAACTCGGAACGTGTTGTGCTGCGTGTGATGGTAGATATGCAATTTGGACAGGCCCGAGCTGGAGCCAGAGAGAATCTTGCGTTTCTGACCATCTGACTGAGTTATACATTACTTGGCTACTAACCTCGTGGTCATTTAGTTTCCTGCCAACAACTCGGAACGTATTGTGCTGCGTGTGATGGTAAATGTGCACTTTGGACAGGCCCGAGCTCGAGCCCGAGGGGATCCATCGCTTGAGCGCATCGTCGTACACCATGACCGATGCGCGCGCGCTGCTTATTGATTGCTCGCTGTGAACAAAGGGGATGGTGTAATTAGAATCATAGAATCATGTTGTTTTCATAGAGATTTTGACGCTATATGTAATGCTATGTTTATGACGTGAAATAGATAGATGAAAAGAAACGTATAATTGATTTAAATCAAATTATTGTTCCAATCAACATAAATATTTGGTTTATGTATTGACGTAGATTGCTATCTATTTTGTTGATTGAGTAAAAATACCACTTTTCACACGATACAAGGTAATTAAGTTGATTTACAGAAATCGATTTATATGGAGCATTGAAATGGGCTAGACTGTGTAAATTGTTTTTTAATAAAAAAGCGTTTTGTATTTTTAGAATATTGTAATTACCGTACCTAGACAGATCTAATTAAATGTAGTGTAATAGTTTTTTTTTTTCATGTTAATTTTATATAAACAAATAATAATAACCTACATATAGTTTACCAAAACATACTGTACCTACAAGTAAGAAGCAGACCACAGTAGCGGTGTACCAATGAAAGTTTTCCTTTTAACGTGATGGGAAAGTTGGAATTAAGTTCGTCGGTTGCTTCTGGATTAAGTCATTTGGTTGGTGAATTATCTACGATTCGGTGACCGCAAATATCGATACTTACACGAATTTATATAAGTTTAGTATTTCGCAATAATAGCGATACAATGAACTTTTTTTGCAATAGTGGATAAGTATTACAGAATGTATACTATACATTACATACATTACTATACATTCTATAAGTAAGAGTACCTGATATGAATAATTAACATTTATATTTAGGGACTAGCGGTCCGCCCCGGCTTCGCCCGTGGTACATATTTCGCAATAAAAGAGGTAGCCTATGTTCTTTCTCAGGGTCTAAAGATTGTCTGTGCCAAATTTCATCAAAATCGGTCCAGTAGTTTATGCGTGAAAACCATACATACATAATTACAAACCTTTCCTCTTTATAATATTAGTATAGATAGACGATAGAACATAGAAAGAGATCCATATCGACCACTGAATCCTTATAATAATGACCTAGTTTAAAAATACAAACCAAATTCAATGCATTTATATTCTTGCGCATTAAAAAAATAGTTTAATGTTAAAAACGTTTAATCTATACTAATATTATAAAGCTGAAGAGTTTGTTTGTTTGTTTGTTTGAACGCGCTAATCTCGGGAACTACAGGTCCGATTTGTAAAATTCTTTTGGTGTTAGATAGCCCATTTATCGAGGAAGGCTATAGGCTATATCATCACGCTAAGACCAACAGGAGCGGAGCAATGTGGGTGAAACCGCGGGGAACAGCTAGTTATTAAATATTATGAAAAAGAAAAAGCTCACGTAACTTTTTAACACACCCTCACCCACAATCCAACCAAATTAAAACATCACAAAAACCAGCTACACCCAACAACATTATGCAAAAACCACTCAAAGGGCACGCAGTCGCAGACGGTTGCGCAACAGTCGCCCAATGTTGCCCAACGTGTTGCGTAAGTTTGCCCACGCGAGACGGTACGCCCACGCTGAGGTTGTGTCGCGAAATCGGATTATGTTAACTTGTATGAAAATATGAATTAGGTAATATAATGCGGTAAAAACAATTATGTAAAAAAGTTACAAAAATATTATAAAGGTAGGTAAAGTACGCGTTATTAAGATCTCAAAAGCTTCTCGTAAAATCTGGATTTAATATAGCACCACAAGAAAGCAAACGAAAACAAAAAGTAACAGCTTAAAAAAATCACCAACATTGTTTACATTAGAAAATGTTAAACAAAAATAACAGTGGTATCGATAACAGCCTAAATTTTTAAGCCGTTTAAAAAATCGAGTCTTTTTCACCCCATGTCTACTATCACACACCGCTAACAAAAATAGTAAAAACATTATTATTACAATCATCAAATATCAACCAAATTCACAAAACCTATCAAACATGCAAGTTCTTTAAACTGAGCCAAGAAGCTTATATCTAATACACTGGAGATTGCACTATGACCATTAACTTGTCACAAGAAAATATAACCTTGAATGACGTCAGTGTTGTTTTTTGTCTCTTTCTGTGGGTGACCACACTGGTTTGTATATTCAGGATTTTTCGAAATAAAAAAAAGTAAAAATCATGGTCTATAAATAATAACGACATATATTTTTAACAGTATTTATATTATAATATTACCTACTGGTCAACTTACATGAATAATTATCATCTTTATAGGTACATACCATTTTAATTGGTAGAGAATGATAGTTTTAAATAACGCTTGATAACTTTTGATCTCATACTACGATTTTTTAATTAAAATGAGTGCTACATACATTAAAACATCGTTTTGGTTACTCAAGCTTCAGTCTAAAACTTTTCAATATTCCAAAGGGAGAGTTGCATCGCTAGTGTTGATGTGTGGTAACGATATTACAGTTCTCAGAAATTCGTATGTCTTTCAGGAGCTGTACTTACGGTTACTAATGGTTTCATGGTGGTTAATTATAATATAATTAAAATTACTTTATCCACAGTTGAGACGCAGTAACAAGAATGTGGTAAATAAAAAGGTATAGCACTTTTCAAAAGGTATTTTTTTTCTGGACCGTAATCCTCAGGCTTAAAATGCAAACTGCATATTCTGGCATGTTGATAAATTTTACCCTTGATAGGCACTATGGACGGCCATTTATTTCTTTTTATTTCATTTTTGGAAAGCTGAAATCAGTAAAACAAAAAAAATTTGGTAAGTTAAAAGAACTATTAATTTCTATGTTAAAGAAGAACAAACATAAAACCACATGTGAGTGCAATATCGATGTCGTGCGTTGTTTCATTACTAGTATAAAAATCTTTGAAATGGTGTTCTAAATGTTCATCATAATTTTGTTAACTATTACAATATTTTCTCTTCGCTATCCGTAAAAACTCGTCATCATGGTTACCTTACTTGTTAAATTGGTTTATTGAAAAATGATGAAATTATTAGGAAAAGAAGATAGATAGAAGATATTTAGCATGATTGATTACTAAAATGATGATAAAATTGACGATTTTTGCCATGAAAATGATTCTAAACAGGTAAATGCATGAGTATTGAGGAATATTGTAAATAGCGTAAATATACACTTGCCTGTGAAATTTTATGCCAGAATTTGGTGTCCAAAAACTTCTGCAATTTTTCACAATGCAATACATTATTTATATTCGGAAAATATTTATTAAATACGCAACAATATTAACTTAAATATTCGAAGCGACGCAATTTTTTTGACACTTATGCCATATTGTCAAAGTGAGAGTTGCTACAATTTTATTATGGTAACTACCCATAATCAGGGAGTATCGCTTTTTAATAATTGGTTCAGATACTTATTTTATTTAGCATAAATAATAATTGTCTCATCCAACAATGCTTCTGAATGACGTTGTTGGCAATTTATCAACAAACTCATGTACAAAAACTAACCTTTTGCACAGAATATTACAGCATACATAGTAGCCTTGGGAAAACTTCGTATTAACAGTGGCAATACCAAGTTAGGTGTGAAAGTGATAAAACACAACAATTTTCTTGTTACACGTCAAATGTTCATACCGAAATCTCCAGTGTATAAGATATAAGCTTCTTGAACTGAGCCTAAAACGGGTGCCACCTACACTTTTTTGTCAATAAACCTATAATATACATTATTACATAGTCGCCATACCGCCGAAAGTCTATGGAAAGGATAAGAAATAAACGTTATTTTAGGTATTTATTTAAAACTAGCTTACCGCCCGCGGCTTCGCCCGCTTTGTCTAAAACCTAATAAATTATAAACTAAAACCTTCCTCTTGAATCACTCTATCTATTAAAAAAAACCGCATCATAATCAATGACTCTATTATACTAGTAGACGCGGCATACGCCAACATCATTGCACTAAAAAACAGCGTAATTAATACATACCTACTTACTAACGCATTATCACCAATACAGTTGTTCTCTCTTTCACTCTCACGCACGAGACATAATACATGTCTCACTCATGTACTTCGTAATAACAACTGCCGATTAAAATATAAAAAGAACGTCCAGCCACGACGCTGAATGGTGCGTGACTAAGTGAAACTCGGGCACTTAGCTGAGTTTTTTCTTGCCAAAATAGAGAGCGGGTAACGTATCTAGCTTTTTTATATATCATAGATCATAATCCGTTGCGTAGTTTTAAAGTTAAGCATACAAAGGGACATAGGGACAAAGAAAGCGACTTTGTTTTATACTATGTAGTGATCTTTACTCTCATTCATACTAACGCATACAAGTCCACTTGACATATCCTACATCCTGTGGCTGTATCTATTCAGTGTCCTTTAAACCAAAACCACCCAAAACTCCAACTGCTAAATATTTCACGCACATTATTCATCTCGTCAAGCCCGGAATCTTATCCGCAAACGAAACATGGCCACCAGATGTTTGGTAACGTAAACAATAGACGAAATATAAATAATAACACAGCTTATTAACAAAAAAGTTCACCGACTTACATAGAAAATGGAGCAAATTCTGGTACCATACTTACTATGGTTAAGAATAGTTTTTAGTAAGAGCCATTTTATTTTACAGATTCATAAAATAGAACGTAGAAACATAACAATACGATAATGAAAATTAAAAGTCTCTGGTGCCTACTTGAAAAAATGAAATGTGACATGAAAAACATGCCTTTAAATCCTAACTAATATTATATCTACATACGAATGTGGTACCTATTTTTGTCTTTCACGTCACAACAAGGGATTTTTTGTACTGGAGATAGTCCTAGAGTAGAGTAGAGAGGCTATATAGTGACATAGGCTGCTGTTTAGTAGAATAGTGCTATTTTAGTAGAAATATACTAACTATAGAAGATCGTCAAAACATGTCATTACTATGGCCATTTCCTTTGACTACGCGGGCGAACCCACAGGCTCCAGCTAGTCAACAATAAATTACCTGTATCATGTCACAGTCACAAGTGCACAATAAAAAGCGACTGCAATATAAAACAACACACGTCGAGCATTGTTGACCCGAAAGTGAAATTGACGCAGGGAATATTTTTTCCCAGTTTCTAGAGCAGGATATGCATAGGTATGTATATATATGGTATATAGTATATATATGTAGTGTACATAAGTATATCTGCAGTAAAAATGTATATAAAATCAAGTTTTTTTTTTAATTTATCCCAAAACGTATTGAGAAAATCGAGACCACTGAAGCTACATTGTAAAAAAAATGAAATTATCAGCTTAAATATTGTCAATAATTAAAACTAGCTCTAATCCTTCGTTGGTAGGTCTCAAAGCTCAATAATTATAAATAATCATATACATATTATAAAAAAGAATATCTTCGAGACATCTCAAACAAGGCGCAAAACTTCCTGTCCAAAAACACGAAGATTTACAATTTATTTTTGTCTAGATCCAAAATTGACGGATATTACAAAACCTAGCTGTTTTCATTCCCTTGAACCATGTAAGTATGGTATTATTAAACTTGTGCAAAATTTCAAGTTTATGTAGTCACTAGCTGTGCTCCGCGGTTTTACCCGCAGTGCTCTGCTCCTGTTGGTCTTAGCGAGATGATATATAGCCTATAGCCTTCCTCGATAAATGAGCTATCTAACACCGAAAAAATTTTTTTTAAGTCGGACCATTAGTTCCTGAGATTAGCGCGTTCAAACAAACAAGCAAACTCTTCAGCTTTATAATATTATTAGATTCGTTAAATCACTTATCCTTTACATTTAGGGAATTATCCCTGCACCTCTAACACTTTAAAAACACCATCTCAATTAACCAAACTATTACTATTACGAAACCAGGCTACCTGCTATGATATATATAAAAAAGCTAGATACGTTACCCGCTCTCTATTTTGGCAAGAAAAAACTCAGCTAAGTGCCCGAGTTTCACTTAGTCACGCACCATTCAGCGTCGTGGCTGGACGTTCTTTTTATATTTTAATCGGCAGTTGTTATTACGAAGTACATGAGTGAGACATGTATTATGTCTCGTGCGTGAGAGTGAAAGAGAGAACAACTGTATTGGTGATAATGCGTTAGTAAGTAGGTATGTATTAATTACGCTGTTTTTTAGTGCAATGATGTTGGCGTATGCCGCGTCTACTAGTATAATAGGTCATTGGCTACCTGAGATAACTTTCATCTTCCGTACCCGATTGTGTTTCTACAAAAGCGATTGTTTTCGCCTACCTACCATTGTTTGAATACCGTTATAATAATGGGTTCCGAATTGTATTACGACATAAAAATATACCTACTCTAGTGGTCAGTCGAATGGGCCATGTCTAAACTGAAGACTTTCTGTTTTTGGGTTTGATTTTAGGTTGGATTTTAACGGATTTGAAACACGCTTTATTTGTTGTGGTATTATTGTTTCAAGCTCGTTTAACAGCGTAATAAAAGTCAGGTTATATCATCGAGATATATGTACTACTAGAGAGGTTATTCCAAACAAAAACGTTGCGCGCGGCCGATGTGGTGGGGTACGTGTGGAACGAGCGAGGCGTGGCTTCAAGTTCAAAGATTAAGCAATGCGTGCAGATGCGACACATTGTGCAATCTGTTTACTCGGTACTATCTGGTGGTACTGATACTAGGGAATTAATAAAAAGAGGATTTTATATTAAACTATGTATTTTAATTTCCTTTAAATAATATCAATTTAGTAAGCTTTTGTCGTTTTGTGTAGTAATCAATAGTTTTATCAGTTTTTGCTTCATGATGTAATCGAATTTTGGAGTATTGGTTTATAATAGCCCTAATTAAATGGATACGATGATTCAATGTTGATGGCGTTTACGTATAAGAAACTCACATTTTGAAAAATCTCACGTGAGATTCGAGGCTGGGGGAGGGGGTTGAATAAAATCTCACGACATCTAAAATTTAAAAAAACTAAAAAATTTAAAAAAGAAAATTTAAAAAAACACCTCACGTAATTTATGGACGCCCCCTTACTCGATCACAATTTTTGTAACTAATGTGAAAGACGAAACAATAAATACGCAAAGCGGCTTTTACTATAAACGGAACTACATTTAAAAATATACTTTATTTATTGAGTTATAAGGTTGCTTCCATTCTGTTTATTTACATTCTCAAAAACATCAATCGCCGCAGAGGCGGCTTGCGACAAAGGCGGCTTGTGTCAAAGGCCTCGGCGATATCATTTAAGAACATAATATTATGTACTTTAGGCAAACTTGTAATAAGTAAGAAAATAAAATAAATCTATTTTACTTTCTTATTAGTCCATTTGACAAGGATATTGGGTAAGATACCTATTGGAATAATTTTATTATTATGTATGTACTTATTAAATCCGCGAATAAAAAAAATTTTTAGTCGCGAATATAGAAATTGGGTCGCATTTTTTTAATCCGCGAATAGTGAAAACGCGAATAAAGGAAGCGCGATTAAGGAACTTTTACTGTAACTATTAGTTTCTGTGAATGTTGTGTTTATTTGTAATTGTTGTGCATAATAATTTATAAATCCTATTGGAACAACTGTTGATGAACCTTTTTTTAATAAATAAAAATAGGTAAATAAATAAATATTACTTAATATAACCTACCGTTTTACTTTGCGTAGTCGGGTAAAAGTATAAATATTTAGGTACTACACCACGGTAATCTTTCCTAGTATACATATATTGTATATTCATAGTTAAAAAATCCAGTTACATTTTTTTAACAGACTCATCGATAGTGTCACGTCTGTGCTGTTAGTCTATGAAAAATGGCGCGAAACGCAGAACGCGTGGTGATTTTTCGCAAAATGATAACAATATTAGTAAAATGCATGACTTACTCATAATAAGGAAACTTACTGGTGAAAAGTCACTCCTCGGGCTTTGTTTGTATTATGGGAACTGTTAAAACAATATCTTAGCACACACGAAGGCATTTTGAACAGAGCAATAACACGTGTTGACGCGGCAAGCGGGGGGCACAGTCCGGCACAGACTAAAGAGACTTGTGATTCTTGCCTCTAGCTCGTGTTAAAGAGAGTGTAGTAGCGATCGCCTCTCTAGTACGTAGTACATACTATCTCGATGGGTTATATACACAGAACAATAAAAAGGTTATATGAGTTTTAAATCCATTACTCTTAATTATTCAAAATGAGCATGTTTTGAATTGACTTCAAAATGGAGGAAATTTTCAATTCGGCCGTACTATCCTGTACTAAATTCAGTATCGATCATTTAAATAAATGTAAATTTATTTATCTAACAAAATTCATCAAAATGAATTCCGCAGTTCGGACGTGAAGACGTCAATGTGACGATAAACAAACTAATGTAAAATTTATAATAATTAAATATAAAGTCGTTTTAAGATCACTTTCTCATTAAAAGAAAAGGTGATTAATTAAACTGCAATCTCGATCATCAACTAAAATTTATGGTCACACAAACACACTGACCTCTTTAACAATTCCAAGTATTCGAATGGACAAATAAATAAATTCTGCGACACGAATACTTTAAATATTCAGCCCTAAAGGTATTAATTATCATTTGCAACTTAATTGCAATGTAAAAACTTAATATTTAAATGTTAAATTGTAAACGTCTTAAAGCAGTATTATTTCCAATGTGGAAAAGTGACAGCGCTATATAAGTCGTCTAGCGCTATCACTTTCCCACACTGGAAATAAAACTGCTATAAGACGTCATGGTATATGACTTCAATCGGTTGAATGAGGTAAAAACCCCACTTATTATGCACGTGGGATTTAGTACACACTCTGTATATTGTTATCTTATTATTATTATTTAGCTACTCTTTAGTTAAATATTTTAAGACGTTACTAGGTCATGCCAAAACAAACAAACATACTTCTTTATCAAAACTCTAATATTAAAGTAGAATTTTATATTTATACCTAGAAAATGCCAATCCACGTCGTAATCAGTCTTAAATAAAATTTCATCCAAATCATTTTTTTTTGTTATTATTTCACTGTTAGATAGTCCATTTATCGAGGAAGGTTATTTGCTATATATCAGCCACTAACACAAATAGGAGCTGAGCAATGCGAGTAAAACTGCGGGGCATGGCACAGTACACATTATTTCACGTAAGTACATATATATAACAAACTTCCATCCAACTTCACAAACTTCTACATTTATATATCAACAAGCTGCGCTCCGCGGTTTCACCCGCGTGGCTCCGCTCCTGTTGGTCTTAGCGTGATGATATATAGCCTATAGCCTTCCTCGATAAATGGGCTATCTAAAACTGAAATTTTTCTTATCGGACCAGTAGTTCCCGAGATTAGCGCGTTCAAACAAACAAACTCTTCAGCTTTATACTATTAAGATTATTGGCCTTTTTACATTCACACTAACCTACAAGATGTTCTCACATGTATTCAGTCTAAACGAGCGTGTTTACATAAACACAGGTACAATATTTTATCATTTTGATAGATGGTGGATATGGAATCTAGTTATCACACAGAGATAGTTTTTGTAAACTTGAACTAATATTATACTACACATTCGATAACAATCACGTGAATTATTTTGAACACATAAGAAACATCTATAAAATGAAAATGAATCGCAAAATGTGTTGGTAAGCGCAAAACTCGAGAACGGCTGAACCGATTTCGTTAATACATTTTTTTATAACATATCTTGAAGTACGAGGATGGTTCTAATGGAGATAAAACGTAAACATGTACCACGAGCGAATCCGGAGCGAACCGCTAGTTTTATTTAAAGTCCAAGTCAAAGATACTTTCTTTTAGGGTCTACCGCGCGCTTAAACAACTATAACTTATAAGGTAATGTATAAATATTATGTAGACTGCGAGTTACATTACATAATAAATAATAATATTAATTTGTAAACAGGAAGATACTTTACAAAACCATCGATCATGTAAAATAACTACAAATTAACGCTTATAAAGTGACATCAAACTATAACTCTTATACAAACTGATGTAACTCCAATCCTGACTTACAAGCGCACCATAACTACCAAAGATATACCACAGGCCAAACTGTAAATAGTCAAAAATGCTTATCGTAAGATCTAACTGGCCAATCTTGACCATGTACGGAATACTAGAAACTAACATTATAACATACCACAACTTCGCAATACTATTACATCAACTTACAACCCTCCCACATATTATATTAAATGATTTATGTGGTTTAAAAAACTACTACAGAATATGACAGGAGAAATCTGGCAAGCCCACACTCAATGAGATTACTACTATCGAACTCAATCATCAGACAATATTGTTGTATTTATTCTTTAGAGCTCCAGATCACCTCAATGGTATGTTATTATGATATCGTCACTCGATCTAAGTATAATTGAAAAGTTTCAAAACGATAAAAGTACAATTTAAAATTAAATTGATCGTCTAAAATTAAATTACATTTTTACGGCCAGCTCGTAACAAAAGCGTTTAAAAAGGCAATACTAGTTACTAGATAGGTACTCCTGCAGAATTACCATGTCTTAAAGCAGTAAGAATTCCAGTGTGCAAAAATGAGAGAGCTATAATGTCGTCTAGCGCCATCACTCTCCCACATTTGAAATAATACTGATTTAAGACTCCATATTTACCCTTATAGTTTGAATACATAGTTAGTTCTTTCGTCTCCATACAACCTGATAATATCTTATTATAAAGGCTACTCACTGTGACCAATATTCCTCCCAATTCTTCTCCTTACTGGACCCGTAGCCGCGCGGCAGTGTTGCCGTTTTACATCTCCCATTTAGCGATGCTGCATCCCTTTTATCCGGCAAGCTTAACACTGAGTGCCTCTGCACGGGCTCCGAACGAAACGACTGAAAGGACACCTGGGACCCTTCGTCGTTCGAGCGCAGACTCGACTGGGAGCCTTTGAAGCCATTCTGCACTGTACCATAGTCCCCATTTCTGTATTCAACCGCTTGATTCGCTTCACTGTTAACTCTGTTAACAGGACGAGGCGGTCGTCTGTATTCCATGTTTTCCTGATTGAAAGATGAGGCACGTTTCATCTTTGGCGACTCCTGTACGCTGGTTAAAGACGGCATCTTGCTCTCTTTCTCTAGATCTATCTCTTGTTCGATTTGCGTTTGCACATGCGCTAACATCTCCTCCAGATCACCCAGATCCGGATTGATATTCAGGTTGGAACGACGCATTTTGCACACTATTCTCTCACCATTTTTTATTTACACACATTTACACACACTATAATAAATATAATTAAATTAATCACTGCAATCGTTTCATTATAATCGATGGTTCTTTTCCTTGTACTCGCTACGATATTATATCTCGATCGTTGTAACAACCTAACGCAATGCGCGACACGTCCGCCCCCCACGAGTGTCGGAGCTCAACTGATTGAAATTCAAGTATACTGTATAAAGCAGAACTCAATTACACTGAGAGCATGACACAGTTATCAAATACTTGTCAACTAACCTGAATATCCATTGCCTTATCAGTTGACATCCGATATTGATAAAAAAATATTATTTTATTGAAGCTAAAAGATGAATGTAGTCATTGCTTTTCCGTGTAATAGATTTTAGTCACGATCTCTATTGACAGGGTACAGTGAAATCAAAAATTTATATTTTCCTGCGCCCGCGCATGTTTGGTTGCTAAACATAATTGTTTATATTTAGGTCAGAATAGAAAGGATTCCGCTGTATTCAATTAACTATTGTCAATAAAGTTTCAACGATGATTAATTACATATAATATACGGCCGCGGCGTACTACAATAAGTTTATAGTAATAGACCGGGAGATATTGACACAAAATTTCGAGTCATTTGTAACAGGATCGCGGTTCTACAGGGGTCTTAGTACGCAATGACAAAAAGAAAAATGATGGTGTGAACGCTGGTACCGGCGGCTTAGTCGCGTCACGCGTGGGCGTTAGTCGAACTCGTCAGAAAAATAGCGAAAGTCAAACGATTTGTAACACAAAAATTTTAGAATTTACCGATAGCCCATAAAAAAGAAGTAGGCGGTAGTGTCATGCCATACTTTTCCGGTGTGACTTACAGCCCGCCATACCGACGCGAATGTGTTGATTTAAATAAAACAATTATTCAACCATTTGTATCAGGCTAACTTTTGCACAGGTAACCATCGTCGTGCAGACATTTACGAAAATCGCCATGCCATACTTTTCGGACGATTCCAAATGGTCGCCATACCGCCGAAAATCTGCAAAAAATTTTTATTTCGCCAAACTTTTTGTACCAGTATTGCATTTGGATTTTTGGAGAGTATTTGATAAAATGTGACCATTATTATATTTGCCATACTTCTAGTAGGGGGAAAAAGTGCTGTCATACTTGAAAAATTAATTTAGTATTAATTTATATAAGTGAAGATTTCCAACACCCAGATCTTTGAAATTTTGTATTTATATTCGTTGATCCTCAAACTTACAGGAAAAATAAGTGCCATACTGTTACAAATCGTTTGACTTTCGCTATTTTCCGACGAGTTCGACTAACGCCCACGCGACTAAGCCGCCGGTACCAGCGTTCACACCATCATTTTTCTTTTTGTCATTGCGTACTAAGAACCCTGTAGAACCGCCATCCTGTTACAAATGACTCGAAATTTTGTGTCAATATCTCCCGGTCTATAAAGTTTTTACAAAATATTTTATACTCTAAAATTATATATGTATTTGGAAAAAATAGACGATCATCGGATACGATGCGCTTAATTAAACATATCCTTCCTATGACATTTTTATACAGGGTGTCCCACTATTGGTATACTAAGCGCGAAGGGACTTGTAGTTTTGCATACACTGATCACGAAAATAATACTTAAACAACAAAATTACGTCAAAAATTGTTTGCTAAATTTTTCCTGAAAATCCATGTTTTCTTCTCTAGCTTCGCGCAGTCGGCATATACCGCTTCTCTAATGTGAGCATTTTGTCTATGAAAACATAATATTAAACGATAGCTCACGTGCTGGTGGCAAAGTTGGGCGGGTTGCTTGTTTTGGGTGTACACATAGAGTTTTAAGAATTCATCTATTTGAAAAAAAAATGGGTCTGGAATTTTATAAGTATTTTTTACGTACTCAGCGTATGCAAAACTATAACCTCCGATGAGCTTAGTATACCATCAGTGGGACACCCTGTATAATTATTCATCCATATGAATTACAATGTCATAAATTATAATAAACTAGCGGTCCGCCCCGGCTTCGCCCGTGGTACATATTTACGTTTTCTCTACATAAGAACCATCCTCATACTTCAAGGAATATAATAAAAAAAGAATTATCGAAATCGGTTCAGCCGTTCACACGTGATGCCGTGACAACGCGAAACGGGTTTAATTTTTATATATTATACTAGCGGTCCGCCCCGGCTTCGCCCGTGGTACATGTTTACGTTTTCTCTCCATAAGAACCATCCTCGTACTTCAAGGAATATAATAAAAAAAGAATTATCGAAATCGGTTCAGCCGTTCTCGAGTTATGCGCTTACCAACACATTTTGCGATTCATTTTTATATTATAAGATAATAAATATTAAATTGTCATAGAGTATTTTACAATTTACGATTACGACTTACTCTAAACAGTCCAAGTATGTAGTATGTACTATGTAGTAACAAAAGTCGTACCTTTGATACATAAAACTTAAAAATTAATAGCGTTCTTTTGCAAGCTTTAACTAAAAATCGTTCTCAATTCTCATACAATTTCAATTACTCGCGTAATACATTAATTTAACCATTTTGTTTTCAACGCACGTAATTACTTCTTCTAGATTTTAATTAAATTCCATTGAATGAACGTTTAAAGACTTGACATCTTTTTTAAAATTGTAGTAATCCGCAACTCAAGGAAGTATAAAGTAAAATAGGAAGGGTTTAACGCTGAATAACTGTCTCATCAGTTTCATTGCCAAAACTACTATGCTATAATTATGAAATTTTTTGATGTAGTTTTGTCTTGTCTGATAAACAATTCTGTTTATTGCTCTACCATTTTAGTATCTAATTAAAACATCTTTTGTTGGTATACATTCTCGAGAAATTTAAATAAATAAATAAATTCTCGTCTTTTTTTTTTCGATATTTCGATTCGCAAAGGGGCCTTTCCTCTATGGACTCTTAAACCACTGAACCCATTTTAATTTAATTTTGCACACTGCATGCAGTTTTATCCAACTTGTAAGATAAAATAGTTTATTTCTCAATTTAGAAATAATAGAGCATCCCGGGCGTGTCCGGGGCTCACTAAAACTAAACTTGTTTTAAAAATTATAAAACAAAGCCGCCACCGTGTCGGTCTGTCAATTTGTTCCTATGGATATCGTTTTTCTCGAAGATTAGTTTTTAAAGACAACGCGTGTAAAGCCCCACTATTGTGGCACTAGCTACTATTTCTCATCTCATTGATTCGCCACAACGACAAACGATACAGCCTCCCATCTCAGAGACAGTTGATTGATACAATTAAAACGAATCTTTAACAATTGGGGTCACGCGTATTCATTTCACAGTTGACTTTGTGTTGCCATATCATTGAACAGCTAGGTTATATAAGGCGCAAAATTTTAATGGTCCTTTATTATTTTCGTTTATTTAAATACATTTAAATTTACATGTTATAACCTGAAAATAGGTACACTAATTGTAATTAATTTTATGGCGATTTGTTGATATGTACCTCTTTCTAATGATACTAAACAAAAATTGATTGTGTTCTCTTGTTGTGAGAGTATTTAGTTAATTTTTCAAAACTATCACACAGCGATTCTATAGACTCTTGTACGTATTACTGTATCCAAATTCAGAAACACACACAAGACAAATACCGACAGAAACACATATACTAGCACATAATCCAACAACCCAATATTGCAATTAGTGTCCTAACCATCGTTTAAACAAAACCCCAAGTAAACCATATACATCCATATTACCTATATAATTATACTAGGTTTCCGCGCGCGGCTTCGCCCGCGCAGTCAAAGAAAAACCCGCATAGTTCCCGTTCCCGTGGGATTTCCGGGATTGCGTCATTTTCCCGGGATAAAAAGTAGCCTATGTCCTTTCTCGGGTATCAAAATATCTCCATACCAAATTTCATGAAAATTGGTTCAGTAGTTTAGGCGTGATTGAGTAACAGACAGACAGACAGAGTTACTTTCGCATTTATAATATTATAGTATGGATTTATTGCACACCGTAACAAGGGAGAAGAGAAATCGGTGTAACAACGGGTCAGTGATAGAAAGGTAATCTAGATTCTGTTTAGGTGTTGAACATGTTCAGAAGATAGGCGGTTACACTTTTGTTCAACCGTTTCGTAACATGTAACAAATATTTAAACATACATAAGATGCAATTTACAATATCGACCATTGAATAATGAATAGAATTAATCACGGTACTCTTAACTTCTAAAAATACAGGGTTAGTTTTCAATGACCAGCCAAAATTTAAAATTAAGATCTAGATATTAAACCAAAGGTACATTTGAAATATTATTGTCGAATAAAAAAAAATAAAATAATAGCATTCATTTGAAAATGTCTTAAAAATTTCCTAAATCGTAAACACGCGATAATCAATGCACTTGTGTGCCTGCGCGCATCGCCAAATTTATGTGTGTGCTAACTTCTACCTATCTAGGTTGTTGAACTGAATTGTGCTTTTGTAATGTCCACACGTTCGCTTTTTAGTGGCGGACAGGAATGAAATCTAATTAAAAAAAAACGTTTTTTTTTTTCATTAGATCGAAAATGTTATCGATTCTGAACCATTTCTGAAAATTTGGCCGGTCATTGAAAACTAACCCTGTATGTATAAGAAGTGACGATAATTCCTGATGAAATAAGTATATAGTGTGAGACCCATTTGTAAAAAAGTCTTCAAATAACGATTTTCGTGGGACTCACCTCCGTCATACGGACTACTGATATCCACTTAATCG
>CAJQZM010037858.1:23346-45907 GCA_907164665.1 Colias nastes | reverse complement strand
AAAAAAAAAATAGAAAGAGAGACAGACAGAGTGGTTTCAGTATTCAGTTAAGTGTTAGTAAAAAAAAAAAAAAAGAAGTGTAATTTACAAAAAAAAAAATACTAATTATAAATCAAAGATTCAAATTGAATTATTCAAAGTACCTTTAAGGGAATATATTTCAAACTAGCCACCCGGCAGACGCTGTTCTACTCTTTAGCCCTTTATCGTGCTCGTTAAACGAATTGGAATATGAATATTAGCCTAATTGATCGAGACGTTACGCCAACGTTCAAGTTTTACACTTAGCAACACATTTGGCTATTCATTTTTATTATATACCTACTGTGCGGCGTTGTAGGTGAGGAGGGAAATAAAAAAATAACTACTCACCATACAGTCGACAATTAATTTAATTAATTAAATAAAATACAAATATCAGTAACAATAAGGGTCGTGGCGTGCCTAGGTGCAAACCCTTCGGTAGGGCCTTACTCCCCTGATTATAGGTGGACGCAAGATGGAGTGCGCGTCTTGTTGCGAAGGCCAGGCGGGAGGGTGTCTTTAGGGTTTTCGCTGAATTCCTTCAACATGAATTAAGTAGCCGAAGCAAGTAAGACGTAAAAGGATTTCCTCAGCGGGAACATTGCAGTAATCCTTCAGCGAGATCGTAGCAATGACGTAGTACTACTGAAGATGGGTCTTAAGCGGTACGTAGCAGCGTATGAGGTTCCCTATAACGGAACGTGGCAATGACGCGGCAATTCCCTCAGCGCGGGAACGTTGCAGGTATGTAGAAGGTTCCTAAGCGGAACTTAGCAGTAATTTAACACTACTCCCTCATTAAGAATGTAGCACCTCGGTTTGGGGTTATAACAAACTGTTAATTATTACATGTTGGAACGTTGTAAAACGACTTTTACGTAAATTAAACAATAATATACCGTGAAAGACAATAGTTGGACAATAGACAGTTGACATAAAATATGAATCGATAATTGTAGATAATAATTACTTTGACAGATAGTGTATAGTAACAAACGACCTGTCAAATATACACTTAAAATATTAAGATAGATAATAAATGTCAATTTCAAGCTGAACAATTAACGTAAAATAAAAAATGGATCATAACCACATCATACCGCAAATATTGGTATATGTAAGTACCGTGCATGGTAAAATCATATACCATGTGCATCTTGTTATTACTATATTACAAACACACCAATTTTATTATTGGTATAGAAGGGAAAATCAGCAACACAAACAACAACGTGAATTGTATTATAAAGGTCAATACACCAATAATCTTATAATTACAAGTTTAAAAAGTTATTGAGAATTTAGGTAATAAGATTTACAACGTTGTAATTCATATAAATTCAAAGTTTTAATGGTGGTTTGTAAGACTGGTCTGCTTTCATATTCATAAAGTACCTACGTAATACATATTTTAAGAGCTCATCTTTTGAACATTACCTAAATATCGCACCTAATGCAATAACAACGCTACGATAAAATAATGGATATCGTACTTGATTGAAAATAAAAAGATATTATCAATTAAGAAATACGTTAAAGATGTCTTGTCAAAACAAGAAAAATGTGCCGTTCCTGATATAAATAGCAAAACGTGTTATTTATAACAAAATGTATTTTCGCGAAAAGTTCACCATTCGTGTAAAAAAAGAAACTACCTAATTCAGAATAAAAGTTCCAAGTATTCATTTCTACAATATTGTGGTGGTAGGTATAGTGATTTCAAAATGCAAAATTAAATATTGTACATTCAAGTTAATTAATTTATGCACATACTTATATAGTTATAGGTAACAAAATCTTCTTTGATTGCTTTTACTTATTGTTGCTTCAATTTTGGGAAAGTTAAAGTTGTAATGCACCTACAGTTAAAAAAAAAAAATTGTATCTAGTTATCTAACTATTTTCAGACCATTAATGCCTAGCCATTATTATTGTTATTTAGTTGTCTCCTTTTTCTTTTTCAAGTGGCTATTAATTATTACAAATTGTGTTAAAAGTAAGTAAATTAGGAAAGATATGTCTTCAACAAAATGATACATTGTGATTCGTTTTGGGTTCGTTAAATTAATTAAATTTGTGTTATTAATGCAATAACGATAAAACGAACAAAAGGGCGTGTGTGTTGAGGCTACAAATATAAAAAAAAGTAATAATTAAACACGCTTTACTAAGATATTATATTTCTTTTATATTCATTATTGTATTGTCAATAAATTGTCGTAATATTGTCACTGAAGCAAATCCTTGATAAGTGTGCAATATTTGAGTTAAATCTGTACGGTTTGGGTAGGTCATTAGCGAGTCGAAAGAATCGGTTGCATACAGTCATACGAACACACAGGTGAAGCTAGAAGCGGTTCAATAGAAGGCACTGGCACAGTACCTATAGTGTGATATTGTAGTGTTGCAGAGCAAGACTCCACAATGCTTATAATTCTGTCGGATTGCTTTATACGTACCCGAAAGTTTGTATTTAAATAATTAATAATTATGAACCTTAATATTGTAATACATGTCGCATTTTAATATTGCGTGACCTATCTGAATTTATAAATTTAGGAATTCAAATGCGAACCATATTTGGATGTTTCTGTGTGAATGAAATGTTTTAATGTGCTATAAAAAAGGCTGCCACTTTCTAGCCTCCAAACTATCACCAAAAAAATATCATAAATCGCTTCATTGCGATGTGAAAGAGAAACGGACAAACGAATTACTAAAGAAATCTTCCCTGTGCCTAAGGATCGTGTGGTAACTTGTTGTTGTTTAAATAAGAATAAATAATGAAACCAATTAATATATTTGGTTAAATTTTGCCGTATAATATTTATTATATTATCTAGGGTACGGATATACATATTATATTACATTCCGATTTTATTAGGTATATTGAATTAAAATTGGAACATAATATATTGTTTTAGTAACGAAGTATGTACATAATATACAGAATATAGATATTAAATAATAACCGAGCATTTAAGTATGTACCTAGTCTATTATATATACATATATTACTTGGTAGGTAATAATGGTACCGAAGTTTTACTTAGATTCTTACTAATCCAATTATAAGGTCTTTTGCAGATATTGTTTAATAATAATTAATAATATGTGGTAAAACAGTGGTTACTTAAATGGTGCAGAGGCCGGTGCAGGTAAAGTGAATTAAATTATGCGTCAGAAGAAGCAGCATTCACCTCTTCTAAATGACCAGGTCATGATAAATATTGAGGAATAAGAGAGAAGATAACCTATGTTAGTTCCACATCAATAAGGTAGTGAGTCATGTAAGGAAAAAATAAAACAGGTTAAGTACAGTACAGGTACAGTACAGGATTTAGTCAAAAGTATAGTTACAGAAGGAACATAGTTTAAACATTATACTTTACATATAAATAATATTACTTTAGTAATTATATGTATTGGAAACAATAAGTTACTAAAAATGATTTCGTTCCATTGGTTAATAAATAAATAATGACGTAATAAACTTAAATATAAGTATACAACTTATATGAATAAGTTGTATATATCATTATCATGAGATAGATTGTCATAATATACTTAAATAAATTGCCATTATTGTTATTATAAATACCTATGTAAGATGTTACATTTTTATGATTTTGAAGGAGCAACTATGCCTAGATATATTCTTGCCGGCTCTTCTCTGTCGAGACGGCTTTCCGAACCAGTGGTAAATTCATATTTTTCCTTATACTGACGATTTTAAAACGTTTCTAGACGAGGTCTGGTTGATGAATGAAGTTTTGAGTTTGAAAAATTATGAATTAATATCGATTTGAATATATATATTGTAAAAATTATTATAATTTTGAATATACATACCTATGTATTGGAAAAAAAAAAGAAAAAATAAATAAATGAAAAGGAGAGATGTTGCATATAGATAGAATTAAGTATTATATTACTAGGCCGGGTGACACATTCTACTCTATCGCTGGTGTGGAGTGTCCCTGAGTTGTGTGTACTAACTGATACTGGTGTTTAGGTATAGAATAGCATACCCGAAAAGAACATATTTTATTTTATTAAATAAAATTAATTGAAAAGAATTAAAAATTCTAAAATAAGGGAGGGATGTAGTGTATGTGAGTGAAAGAGAGGGAAGTATTATGTCATCTCTTGCGCACGTGCAACGGTGACACCGCTCACACAGCTCAGTTGGCTGCGGGCGGTCGGAGTGAGAGGGCACGCGCGTCTAAGAGCCGATAATAGGGAAGGACGTATACACTACAATACTAATTGAGGGTAGATTTTTTGGTATTTGTATAACAAAACATTTATTGTAACAAGTTTTAAAAGTGTATTTTATTTTAAGGGAAAATAACTTTTTTGTGTTGTTTAATTTGTAGATTTCGTATCACAGGTAAACTCATACTTAGTAACTTAATCTGTGACGTCATCTTTATTAAAAAAAGTTTTTTTTTTTACTTAAAAACTAACATTTTCATCATTATGTTTCACTATTTCGAAAAAATCAGTTTCTGTGATTTTTTGTATTCATTTTGCGAGATGATTAATTATTTTTAATCTAGGAAAAAATATTTTGAAAATTTATCAATCCATACTAATATTATAAATGCGAAAGTAACTCTGTCTGTCTGTCTGTTACTCAATCACGCCTAAACTACTGAACCAATTTGCATGAAATTTGGTATGGAGATATTTTGATACCCGAGAAAGGACATAGGCTACCTTTTATTGCGAAATATGTAACACGGGCGAAGCCGGGGCGGACCACTAGTAATATATAAAAATTAAACCTGTTTCGCGTTGTCACGGCATCACGTGTGAACGGCTGAACCGATTTCGATAATTCTTTTTTTAAAATGTTTGTGGAAGTCAAAGGATGGTTCTTATGTAAAGAAAGCGTAAATATGTACCACGGGCGAAGCCGGGGCGGACCGCTAGTAAGATATAATTGATAAAAAATACCTAAAAACAAGGTAATTGGATCAATGCCGGCAATGATAACCTAATTTATTTATAGAATAATTGCATTAATTGTTATCATTGATTTTTGCAAAATTTCATTCACTTTGCCTTTTGAATTAAATACTTTAAAAGTTTCGCGATTGTTGAAGCTGAAGAGTTTGTTTGTTTGTTTCTTTGAACGCGCTAATCTCGGTAACTATTGGTCCGATTTGAAAAATTCTTTCGGTGTTAGATAGCCCATTTATCGAGGAAGGTTATAGGCTAACTATATATCATCACGCTACGACCAACAGGAGTGGAGCCACGGGGGAGAAACCGCGCGGAGCAGCTAGTAATAACATAAAAGTAAACATTTTTATGAAAATATCTATTTATAGTAGATATTATTTTTTTTAAGTGAAACTTCTTTAGGCGCGTTGAGAGCAAAATTCCAATGTCGCTACCGCCACGTCATGGAGTAAGGCGACGATTTTGGTATCTTTGAATCTTGCCAAAGGAGTTTCACTTCTGACACGTGTACTCGGCACACACCCTTTTAAACTACTAAGGAGTTATTTTTTATTTTATTTGCTTCTGTTGATTTCCCATGTTTATCAATGATCATAGGTAAGGTTTTAACACTTCAGGAGGTACGAATGGCCAAACATACAACAATAAGGTGTTTTAGAACATACCTTTTATGGTATTCTAACCTACCGCGACGTAAAAATTTGTTTGTTTATCCCTCCAAAGCGAATGAATAAATATTTAAGGACCTTTTGCGTTTTCTCAATTTTAATATCATTATGAAATTTCCATAATATATGAAAAGTTTTTATTATTATACCTACCTATTTTGGTTTTTACAATACAAATAAGTAAGTATTGGACAGTACCTACCATCAAAATTTTACCAGCTATTCTTGATATTAGCGGAAAATTATTAAATAAATGTATTATAATTTTTATGTGTAGGCTCAGATAATATCTACACTAATATTATAAAGAGGAAAATTTTGTTTGTTTGCTTGTTTTTTTTTATGTTTGATTGTAATGAATAGGCTCATAAACTACTGGACCGATTTAAAAAAAAATTCTTTCACCATTCGAAAGCTACATTATCCACGAGTAATATAGGATAGGTTTTATCCCGGAAATTCCACGGGAACGGGAACTATGCGAGTTTTTCTTTGAAACCGCGGGCGGAGCCGCCGGCGGAAAGCTAGTTATAAATATAATACATTGTATCTTAGGTATCATATTATATAGGTAAATATATTAAAACTATGATAATATAAACGGACCTAACATATCGATTTATCAATCACAATACAATAAATACTTAAATTAACTTGTAACATATAGTTTTTAGGTCATTGTATGAATAAATAATATTAAAATATATTGAAAACAACTTCGATTCTCCATAAATTGACGTTTAACAAAATTTTAAATCAAGTATACATGAATAAGTTTCTATGGAACATGTCTTATTGTATATTAGTTAGACGTGAGTTAGACGAAAAAGGAAATCTAGGCATTCTATAGAATTCCTATTTAATTCTGATAGTCTGTGGTAAAAAGTAGGAGCGATGGCGGCTGTGACAGCGATTTAAAAATAGAATGTTTTTTTTTTAAATGGCGGGTATTAGAAACGTCAATTATTTAAAATGGTGGGAAACTTGATTTTAACATAATTATTAATGTGCTAATGTTGCGATTGTAATATAATATTTAAATGTGTATTAAAATGATTATTTATCCCGTTGTGACAAAAGATGGATTTGTTTTTCGAGTAGGTATGTTTTTATATTTCTTTAGCAGCGTAAAAGCCTATAAAATTTTATAATCAAAGAATGATGATGATAATATTATGAAGTACATGGCATATTATTTTTCTTAATTTATTTTTTCTTCAAAACATTGCTTTTGACAATATGTACCAATTTGAAAATTCATGCAATTGGTTTTTATATTTCACCAAATCTACCACAACAACCCATAGTATACATATTATGATATATTGTGTGTAAATATACATAATATGCAGTGTATTCAACATCGCTCCGTTTATCACTTACACCAAACCCATCGGTATTTGCTTAGCGTTAGTCTATCCATTACTTAGCTGTATATGGCGATATGTTTTATGTAAATAACTTTATTGAGTCAAACAGTTGCAAAGCACTTGTTAATCAAGTAGTCATATAACATTGTTGGAATAATTTTTATTTTCTCACTGTATTTAGAAATGATGTAGGTTATGGATTTTTAGTAATTAATATTGGTTAAGACATAATTGTAAATTGAAGTTTAAATAACTAATATTTTTGATGTGAAACTTCTTTAAACGCGTTGAGAGTAAAATTTCAAGGTCGCAATACCATCACGTTCACGTCATGGAGTGCAACAAAAAAAAAACAATAACACAATTTAAAAATACAATAAATCAAAAAAATAGAAATAGGTTGAGCACACCTTATCAAAGGAATGAACATTTCCGCATTCAATTGAAATGTTATCGCATTAATCGAGAAGCTGTGTGCATTTGTAGCTCTGAGCTTGTACTTTTAAATGAATACAGGGCTACGCAACCTTTTTTGTAATAATTTTTTTTAATATTCAATAGTCTAAATAGATTTGATTGAAAATAGGAGAAAATAAACTTTAATATTATTAATTATAAATATAGGATCGTTTAGTTATCAAAATTTGTCGCCTGATTCCTTCCTGATTCTATTTCATACGCGTCCCAATATTAAATTTTAATATTTCAAGTATTCCTGTTACATTTTTAAGTGCTAAATAACTTAATAAATAATAATGATATGTGTTTTGTTACAGAAGCGCGTAACACCAAATATAGCGGAGAGGGTGATGACATCAACTACGATGATGTGCTGGCTGATGAAGCCAGTGATGATGAAGCGCAAAATGATGCTGATGGAGGTAAGATATTTGAACATTTTCCAAGTATATAATATTATACAAAATATTTTCTATTTTAAAAGAGTCGAAATGTGGAAATAACTCGAAATATTATCAGGATGGGATATCACAGGCAAACTAATAATTATTCTACTGCTACTGTAATATGCCAAAATCTCTATTCGGCTAGTAAAGTGTACATTATTTATACCCGTCTATTATTGTGTACCTACATTTTACAGATATTTGTCTAGATTATTATTTTGAAGCATTTATGTACATGTACATGTAGTGTAAGTTTACTTATGATATTATGTAGTCTTGCTAAAACGATATCAGTTTAACTTAACAGTCTTTTATCCAGTTCAAATTGACCATACTAATGGAAATGAGGAGAAGCTTCAGACACTGTATTCTAGATTTGGTTTCTACCAAGTTGTAATTGCAATATTTGTTATCATAGTAATAGATAATTGGTATAAAATATACAAAATACAAACCCACAAACATAAAAATGAATCCTTTACAGGTAATGACGCTGATGACGACGTAGAAGATGCAATAATGTTGACGCAAGCGACGAATTACAGTGTGGCGATTGGAAGGACCGTGCGGCTCGAGTGTAAAGTGTCTCCTGCTGGTAAGATATGGTTCTGTTATTACTAACTGTCCTGTAACGTATTTCTGCCTGACTAAGGGGTATGAAAAATAGATGTTGACCAATTCTCAGATCTAACCAATAGGCACACAAAATTTCATGATAATCTGTCCATTAGTTTCACAGGAGTAGGGTAACTAACATTGTGACACGAGAATTTTAAATGAATAGAGATGTCTATCGAGAGATAGGTAATGGTTAGGAGTGGAATATAGAAGGACCTCAGGGTAGTAAGTATGATGCCTTATAGCAGTAATATTTCCAGTGCAATGGCGCTAGATAACATACTAGTTTTCCGCCTGCGGCTTCGCCCGCGTTTTCAAAGGAAAACCCGCATAGTTCCCATTCCCGTGGGATTTCCGGGATAAAACCTATCCTATGTGTTAATCCAAGTTACCCTCTATATGTGTGCTAAATTTCATTGTAATCGGTTCAGTACTTTATGCGTGAAAACCATACATACATACATACATACATAATTACAAACCTTTCCTCTTTATAATATTAGTATAGATAGTATAGATATTAGATATAGCGCTGTCATTTTTCCACACTGGATATAAAACTGCTTTAAGACATCATGGTACTGGGGCAGAAAATTAGCTGTTTAAAATAATATTTATTGAAGAACAATTTACTTTTGCAAAGTAGCCGTATGCTATCGATGGTATTGACATTGTTTTTTCTACAAAAAAACCCAAAATAAAAAAAGAGAAAGATAAAGCTTATATGCATACAAATAATAAGTATATTATCTAAGTCTTGTATTTAATAAGTCTCTATAAATGATGATGATGCTATTTAGTACTGATACTATCTCAAAACTATGTTTTCCTGTTGGCAATGACAAATTTGACAACATGAGTCACTTTGCCAAACATGATGGAATTCAGAATTATTAATTCCTGTCACAGGAAGCCGAATCAGACGTGCTTTTTATAGTAAATGTTTGCTAATTTGGGTAATTTTGGGTATGACGATGAGAATACGGTTTTTTTGGTGTTCAACTATTCGAAAAGCGTCTCATTTATCGATTTAGGTCTTCTTATTTAATTCATGAATAGTTGAAGATTTCGACTCTGTCCACGTACAAATGAAGTGTTTACTTACTGATTATTTTTTGCCCATAAAGTCTAGTTAAAGCATTCGACTTGATTTTCTATTCAACTATCAAATTCGTGATGTTTGAAATATGAAATGCTATGATTATAGAAATATTGAAGCATAACTATAATTATAGACACATATACTTGCATGCAAACTGCAATTAACAAAAGAATAGGTACAGTAAAGAATTTCAAATCAATTTATGATCAAGCTTTATAATGTCTGAGTAATTACCTTGATAATCTAATAAGAAAGGAATAATATTAATGCACTAGTGGTCCGCGCCGAACTCGCCCGTGGTAAATGTTTACGTTTTCTCTCCATAAGAACCATCTTCATACTTCAAGGAATTTTATAAAAAAAGAATTAACGGAATCGGTTCAGCCGTTCTCGAGTTTTGCGCTTAGCAACACATTATGCGATTCATTTATATTATATAAAAGATACAAAAAATAACACCTGATTTTACTTCGTTACGATAAGTAATAATATAGTTCAGTAATATATCAGTAACTAGAACGCCTAATTTGAGTTACTAAATATATCAATCATGCCCACTACCTATGTGTTACGTAATAAACTATATCATGGATATTTCCTGTGACGCCAAAATAGAAATTCCGGTTTGTGTTTTGAATACATTAGCGTTTATTTAAATTGTAATTCGAACTGACATTGATTTTTTAACCGACTTCAAATAAAATTAATGTAGTTTAAATATCTAAAAAGCTTACTATGTGATAAATTATTGTCAGTGATTCTTAATACGTGTAAATACCAAGTTTAATTTGAATATGTCTGTTTAAACTGTCACAAATTATAGAGTCTAAAGATTTGAGTTTTGAGTTTGAGTTCGGTTACATACAAACATACAGGTGAAGTTTATAAAAGCGTGCATAAAAGTAGTAGGTCTTAGATAGATTTTTTATTCAGTTCGACTGTTTTTTTGGGTTTGTTACCTCTGAACTTTCGACTGGGTAAATCAATTTTGATGATTCTTTGGTGGTCTAATTTAATTTTTTTTCTAGTTCTGTATATTTGAAAGCGATTTAGTTTTTTGTTTAAAATAATTATAATTTTTTTATATTTTATTGTAGATGACGTTGTCGTTCAATGGACGAGGAGTAACACGAAATACTTCATCGGAACATTGAAAAGGACTGAGCAAGATTTGAAGACTTACACCGGACAGGATAGATTCTTCATGTAATTAATTGTACAATAGATTCTACTTTTGTGTTTAGCAGATTTGCATCAACATACAGAAAGATAATTTTATTTTTACTATGTTACTCGGTAGAGATATTTAGAGCTTTCTAAAAGTGAAAGAATTTTTAAAATCAGTTCAGTATTGATTGAACACATTTTAAACATACATTATACATACAAAAACACACACGATTCCTCTTCATAATATTACTTTAGACATACATATTATATTTTGAATTTTATAGGAATCCTTGTGTTTAAATTTACTTATTAAATATTGAAATATGTTTATTATTGGTATTATATAAAGCCCATAAATTTATCTTCGCAGTTTTCAACCGAGATTCCACATTAGGTATATTATATAAATACTAAAGAAATAATAATTTCCTTCCAGTGCTGCGAATTCAACAGATCTTCTAATAAAGGATGTACAGCCAGGTGACAGTGGTACCTACAGGTGTGAAATATTGCAAATGAACCCGCCGTCAGTTGAACACAATATTGTTATTACTGAGTCTCCTAAAGTTATTCGTGAGTATTTATTTTATTACTAGCTTTCCACCCGCGGCATTGCCCGCGCAGTCAAAGAAAAACCCGCATAGTTCCCGTTCCCGTGGGATTTCCGGGATAAAACCTATCCTATGTCCTTTCTCGAGTATCAAAATATCTCTATACCAAATTTCATGCAAATTGGTTCAGTAGTTAGGGCGTAATTGAGTAACAGACAGACAGACAGAGTTACTTTCGCATTTATAATATTAGTATGTTTTATTATATTTAGGGTTTATTGACTTGCTTATATTGTCATATATAACTTATTTTAACTAAGTAAGCAATTAACTAATTATTTATCTGTTATGTAAGGTACATCATATTTATATTCAGAATTTTTGGGAAAAAACGGTTAAAAACGGGAAGAACGGTATAGAAACTAAATACTACGAATATTCTTTTCCACTATTCACAAATTCAAATTATCTTCTCTTAATTCATATTATTTCCAAAGAGAAGAGCTAATAAAACACAATGTTATTTCTCTTTAAATTACAAGAAAACCACATTTCTAGCACAGTACCTAATTATAAACATATAAATAAGTGAGGTCCCGTGTCCCCAAGTGCGGTAAGAGGCAAATGCATTATGCATACATCTGTTTCACTGATCGATTTTCTTTAGGGACAAGTAGGTGATCAGCCTTCTGTGTCCTGCCAGACCTGGGCATTTTTTCATTCGTCTCCACCGGGAATCGAACCCAGGACCCCTCGGTTCTACGCTCACGCGTCAACCACTGTACCATAAATAAATTGATAAAAATCTTGTCAATAAAACTAGTATAAATCACCATAGTTAAAAACTTCCTTCCAAATTTCCAGGTTTCTACGCATCAGACAACGGAAAGGTAGCAGAAGGGAGTGACCTCCTCCTCACGTGTGAAGCGGCTGGCTCCCCTCCTCCACAGATCCTCTGGTCTTGGGATGGGGATAATGGCGTAAGTTCATTATATTTTAACTAATAATTAAAAAAAACTAATAACTAATATGTACATTGTACATTCTATAAGAAGACTAATTAAATATGGGACACCCGATTTGATGTTCCTTTCGTCTTGAAATAAGTCAGTATAATATAGGAGGTATAATTAAATAAATTAACAATACTTTATAACAGTTAAATGATAAATTAAGTACCTAAGTGAAGAAATGCTAAAACATTTTTGTTGTAGTGTAGTGAGGATTTTTCGTGACGCTCGTCTAGCTCCCTAAGCCAACATACCGCGCGATAACTAACTTCGTTCCAAAAATACTTGATATTATGTAGTATAATAAATCCTATATATACTTTATATTATAGCATAGCCTACCGTTGGAATGTCTATAAAACGAACAGACAGTCATTGACATCGCTTTGATATGTCAGTCCGTCAGACTTCGCGGAAGCACTATTTCTAGATTTACTACGACTGAACTAAAATTGAACTTGACTACGTATATGTTGTTTATTTGCTTAATGGATCGTAGGTTCTATTCTTGGTTGAGGAAATTGTTTGATTATGTAATCTCTATAATATAATATAAGATGAATCCCTTAGTCACGCGTGAACGGTTGGACCGAATTAGATAATTCATTGAATTTGATATTTTAGGTTTATGGCATTCAAATGCTGTATATAAATTTTTAAAGAATAGAAAAAATTCTATTGCTCTATCGGGATCACGGGTGGCTAAGTTGGTCAGGCGTCCGCCTCGGATTGGTGGAAAGACGCGGGTTCGAATCCCGGCTCGTGATCGGATTTTTTCTATTCTTTAAAATGTGTATAGATAATTCATTTTTTGTTATTAAAGAAAGAAAAATTATATATATAAACATATTTTGTTATAAGAAAGAAAACTTAAAACTACTCAACACAAAAAATTATGTTCCAATCTAGTAGTTGCTAAGAATAGGTCGTTCAAAGAATAATTTATAATAGAAAATTCATACAAGTTGATAAATAATGATTTATAAAATCCATATAATTAATATATATTTGCGTAATTGATATAATTGATACAATCCATTGAATGTAAATTATTCAATGAATGAAACGTTGTATTGAATAGATAAAGCAGTATGCTTATTTATATGAACATATGTTATAACATGATTTATGTAGGTACATATTACTTCAATTATGAAGTCTATACGCGATAGTTTGTGTGGATGTATGGGTGATTGATTTACGTGAAAACGACTGAACGGATTTCGATGAAATTTGTTAGAGATAAAGTACATTTTTATTCTTTCGTATCATTATTTTTCTGTTTTTGAAAACATAAATACTGTTTTTATTGTACTCATTATTAGAAATTGTACACAAAATGGAGCGTGTGTGCCGAGCACACGTGTCAGAAGTGAAACTTTTTTGGCAAATTCAAAGATATTTAAATCGTCGCCTTACTCTATGACGTGACGGTATTGCCATGACAAATTAACTCTGTACCATTGAAATTTTACTCTCTACGCGACTAAAGAAGTTTCACATCAATAATATTTCATTAAAATTAATTTTTAACAATTTCTATATCCATCCCTCTCTCTCATTCCAGAACCACCGTTTGACAGAAAAGGACGGAGAGTTCACAGCGAACAGCGTCTTCATTAGGAACGTGAAACGACAAAATGCCGGCAAATATTACTGCTATGTGTTCAATAGTGTTGGTAATGATCAAGCGGAGTTGGCTGTTAATGTCTTACGTAAGTAAAAGTTAATTTAAAAAAAAATATATATATAATGTTTGATATTGGAAGAAAAACAAAAAAAATATGATGAAATGTTTTTTTATTGAAAGTAAAAAAATATTAAATTTTATGTAAGGAAGAACATAATTCATGAGGCATTATATTTTGGATATAACAGAGGTCAAAACAATGATATTACAAATCACAACATAAAACATGTCATTACATCAGAACACATTACATATTATACTGCATCACAACACAACACAACACAATACGTCATTACATGACATCATAGAACACACCTAAGACGTCGTTCGTGTGTGACAACACCTATTCATTGTTTTATTAAATACCAAACCCATTTCAAATTCTCTATACATACCTAATATTGTAATAATATTATTATATATCTATGTTATTTATTTGTATATTTTCAGGCAAACCCAGAGTGCACGTACACAGGACAGTTGTCAACTCAGATCTGAATGTGGAAGCTGTTCTCGAATGTTCGATTCATGATGAGCCTGCGTAAGTATATTAATTTCATTTAAATTATTTTTCAAATAATAAATATTGTTTACTAGCGATCCCCGGCTTCACCCGTGGTACATGTTTACGTTTCCTCTCCATAAGAACAATCCTCGTACTTCAAGGAATATTATAAAATTTTACTTTTCCAACTATCCTATACGTCCGTCGTATATCCTATCCTATATTATATCCTATATCCTAATAAGTATAGATTCCAACGCTATTTTCTATAGTATTTATATAAAATTCCAGATCACACATCCGTTGGTATAAAGATGGCAGACTAATCGAAGATTCCTCAAGTCAATACACCGTCAGCACAAACGGACAGCATTCCAACTTAACTGTTATTCCTTCTAGTGATGTGGACTTTGGAACTTTCACTTGTGAGGTATGGAATATATTAGCACAATATATATTAGACTATTTAGGGCCGATTTTTCAATGCTTGGATAAAACTTATTCGTCGAATAATGTATAAAACTACCATTTTAAAAACGTATTCTAATTGCCCGTATTTGACAGTTTACGTGACATTTTAATATTATCGTGTAATACTTTATTGGACGGATAAGTTTTATCCAAGTATTGAAAAATCGGCCCTAAATGAACTAAATCATAATATGTATTTGTGCAAGCACAGAGAAATGGGTATATTTTCCTGTGATGATATTGATTTTTTTTATTTTTCATACACTCAATGAAACTTAGTCATTGTAACCGTTTCTGCTTAATTTAGTCAAGATAATAAAATATTAAAGTGCCACATCCTTACATGATTTAATTTTTAAACATGGATTACATAAATAAAATTCTTTAATGAGACCTTTTTTCGCGACTGTAATGTTCAAAGTCTATTGTATCACTCATTAGTAAACTCTGCCTCATTTCATGGGCAGAGTTTGGCTTCGGACATTGAGCGTGATTTTGTATTTTTTATATGTAAGATTAGAAGGCTAAGGGCCGATTTTTCAATACTTGGATAAAACTTATCCGTCCAATAAAGTATTACACGATAATATTAAAATGTCACGTAAACTGTCAAATACGGGCAATTAGAATACGTTTTTAAAATGGTAGTTTTATACATTATTCGACGAATAAGTTTTATCCAAGCATTGAAAAATCGGCCCTCAGTGTATATTCAAATATTTATCTCTTAAATAACACTTAATTCTATTTTAAGTACGATTTACAAGTTTTTTAAAACCAAAATTAACAAATTTCCAGGCGGAAAACAACCTTGGCAAGCATAACAGATCTATCGAGCTAGTGCAGAGGCCAGTTGTAGAAGACTTCACTAGCGAGGGCACTAAACTCTCCTGGATAGTGCACTCGCACCAGCCGCTAAAAGCTATGGAGCTGCAATTGAGAGATGTTAATGGGGTAAGTTTATATGCTTTTAGGTTAAATAGCAAATATTGTTAATGTTTTAAACAAGCAGTAGTTAAGAGCTATTGAGGGGATTATTGAACTATATAAGGTTTTTAGTGTTATTTAAATGAGATTTAAGAGTGATTTGAAAGCAGAATGAGAGATTATTTCTTATATATTCTTTAAAATATTTCATATAAATATATAGATACCGGCTTCACTGACTTATGTATTGTCAGATTTCAAAACCTTAAGATTTTTGCCTTCATACTTCCTCATAATTTTTCCCTCTGCAAAGACCATTTCAGAATTTATGCTATTTTTTTCCACTTTTTATTCTATTAGTGGTTCGATGACGAATGACTATGAATATTCTTAGCCATAGTCATTTTTTTATAGTCATTTTTTCAACTTTGACTATGTCTATAATTATGAGTAATGAAGTAATAATGTTGTAATTTATTTTCTTCATACATTATCTATACTAATATTATAAAGCTGAAGAGTTTGTTTGTTTGTTTGAACGCGCTAATCTCAGGAACTACTGATCTGATTTGAAAAATTCTTTCGGTGTTAGATAGCCCATTTATCGAGGAAGGTTATAGGCTATATATCATCACACTAAGACCAACAAGAGCGGAGCAATGCGGGTGAAACCGCGCGGTACAGCTAGTTAATTATCCTACTAATAATATTATAAATGCGAAAGTTTGTATGGATGTTTGTTACTCTTTCACGTAAAAACTACAGAACCGATTACAATGAAATTTAGCACACATATAGAGGGTAACTTGGATTAACACATAGGATAGTTTTTATCCCGGAAATCCCACGGGAACGGGAACTATGCGGGTTTTCCTTTGCAAACGCGGGCGAAGCCGCGGGCAGAAATCTAGTTAATTATAAACTAACAATTCCAGGACGAAGAATGGCGTACTCTCCAAGTACCACTACCTTCAGAACAACAACACGAATACATAATATCGTACTCGTTAGACTCAGACATAGACGCGGGGAAATACGAAGTGGCCGTCAAAGTGCAGAATAGTAAGAGTTGGAGCGAACACGCTAACGCTGTTGTTGATATCGGTGAGATTTTTTATCATTTTTTGTCCTTTTTCAGGTCTCAAACTTTCCAAATTTCATCCAAATCAAATCAAATCATTTTATTGTCCTTCTCTCAAACGTTATTTGTAGCGAATTTCATCCAAATCGCTTACGCATTAATAATATTATAGTAGGGTTTTTGTGTTATTAAGCTATTGCATAGCTTCTATCGCGGGCCTTGAGCGCGGGGACCGAATGGAGAAATTCCGTAACGAAAAAACCTCACGCTCCGCACTCCGACGGGCGCGGAGGTGTGGCTTGAAGGCATAGCATGCAATAGCTTTACCGCGGCAGTCCCCGAGTGACACACGTCGTTTTTTGTCCTTATTCAGGTCTCAAACGTTATTTGTAGCGAATTTCATCCAAATTGGCTCATTTTTTTGCCTTTTTCAGGTCTCAAACCTTCCAAATTTCATCCAAATCGGTTAATTTTTTTGTCCTTCTCTCAAATGTTATTTGTAGCGAATTTCATCCAAATCGGTTTAGTGGTTGAAGCGTGGAAACGGAATTGACAGACATATACTTACGAATTAATTATAGTAAGTAGGGTTATTGACTTTATTGTGTTATTTATTTTCTGCAATCATCAAATGTGATTTACCCTTGATTTACTTTATTTATAAAAATATTAAATTCGTTTTTTTTTTTTTTTTTTTTTATTAAATTCGTAAAATTATCAAAAAAATCTGCGAAGTTTTACGGAAAAAATGCATGCGTTCACTGCGTTTACCTGACATTGGACATTTTAGTCTCGTCTCCCGCTTTTTTTTATTTTTTACATTTTTATTATTTATTTAATCTACTTAATCATTGTTTAAGTTTTCCTTTTCACTGTTTTCTTTTGTTCGTTCTGTTCTTTGATTTTATTTTACTTTATTTTTTGTTTTTATTTTAGAAGCGCAACCGGAGTACATCCGACCTGCATCAGGTAAATATTTTTTTTATGATTTATTTTTATTTAAACCTATGATTTTTATAGTTTTAATTCTGAATCAGATATTAAATATTATAATCTACCAAAAACAGGCACCCTTTCATGTAAAATAACGTTTTATTCGTAAATTCCCAAAAAATGCCTTCTCTTATCTCAAAAACTGCCTCCTTGGTACAGTGGTTGACGCGTGAGCGTAGAACCGAGGGGTCCTGGGTTCGATTCCCGGTGGAGACGAAGAAAAAAATGTCTCGGTCTGGCAGGACACAGAAGGCTGATCACATACTTGTCCCTAAAGAAAATCGATCAGTGAAACAGATGAATAATGCATCTGCCCCTTACCCCACTAAGGGACATGGGACTTCACTTTTAACCTCAAAAAATTTGTTATAATATTTTTTTTTCTTATTTTTTCAGTATATTTGCCGAGCAGTGCATTCTCAATTCGACCATCGTTCGCTCTACTCCCTCTTATTTACGTTTTGTTGCGATTTTAAACGAAAAGTAGCTTAAATATTATTTATTTAGAGGCGTTATCGGTGTTAAGACAATTCCGCTGTAATATCTTATTTTATTAGTCAATACAAATATCACAATATTTTTTAGATTTTTTTTTTCTTAGTTATCGAAAAATACAATTATTTTTTTTTACATCTTGGAATTTATAATGTTAATTTCTAAATTATTCATTCAAGTTTGAATTTTCTTCAAAATTGTTTATTCATAGAGGCTAAACATATGTGACTAATAAAATAAGATAAAATTTCGCTTTAGCTGTTTCCAATTACGAATAAAATATACATTTTTAAAAGTACAAAAATCGGAACGCCAAGATACTTAATTGTATTAAAGAAAATTAGTTTTAAACCGTTTTATTGCAGCGACTTTTCTTTTTTGTAAATATTTCATTTTATTATAATATCAATTAACTCTGATTAAAATACAAAATGCATCGGAGTATTTTTAATGCACAATTTTTTTACAAAATAAGTATTTTTTTTTTTGAAAAACAAACAAATATTTAAATTCAGTATCAATTTATTTCATAGACAATATTTTGACGTGATAACGTCTTTAAAATCGTTTTAGTCGGGTGACATGTTCAGAAACTTGTGTCACACCAAAACCTCACGAGCGCGATCGCAGGTATAACGAGAGAGAGACGGACCGATCTCCCGTCTCATCTCGAGCGCTGCCACCAATAAGACGTTATCACGTAAACATCTCGATCGTAAACCTACTTTACAAACAACCAATTTTTTTTTATTAATTGTTTTTTAATTATTTCGAACAAAGAACAATTACTTCGATGCAATTAGCTTATATTAATTTAGGCATCTCACGTTATTATAATTAAAATCATAGGTTATTATTACCAAAGTGTAATTAAGTTAATCACATATAGTTTTAAGTTTATTTCGTTTAATTAACGCTTATAAATATTTATTCGTATCGCTTACGTAATTGTAAAAACGCATTGAATTGACTCTTCGAAAATTGCAAAAAAATATATCATTATTGTATATTTAACGCTGTATTAAAATAATTACATTATTCTAAAATAAAACAGTATCAATTATTGATAATAATTGGCTAAAATCCTTTTTTTCCTGCACTGGCAATACACGACTTTATGTCAGTGTCAATTTAAAAATAACATGGCAATATTTTTTTCAAAATGGCGGAGAGTCAATTCAAATGTTATTAATTCATATAATACGTGATGTTTTAAAGTTAATGCATTAGTGACAGTGAATTTTATCTAGATTTTAAATAATAGTTATTTACCATCTCTATGAGTGACAGTTTAGAATTTTTTATCTATGGTTCTATTTTGACAGTGCAGTCGTTATTTTAAATTATAGATAATAATTAGTTTCAATTGTTGAATATCAGTTATGAAAAAACTATATTTTCTTAAAAGTAAAATATATTTTTGTTGAAATATCATACAGTAGAAATAACCAATTTTTTTAACTCATAGAGGTGGAAGCCATAATAATGATACTAATTACAATATAATTAATTACCAGTGAAAGCCTTGAATTGTGCCTACAATAGATACGATGTGCTTTACCTATGATGTTCCAGTTTGCCTTTGTATTATCGAAAAATTATATAAAAAATTTTAATTCCAAAAAGATTATAAAAACTTTTTGGAGTTTACCTCCTTTATTAGACATGATATTACTGGCCTAAAAACTCTGTTATGAAAAAAAAAACTCGAATATTTTTGAATTTAGAATACCATTAAACGTTTAAATTCTAAAATTTGTATTTTGTTTTTATTTTAAAAGTAAAAAAAAATATTTTGCATAGATAAAATATATTTTTAATAGTGTTGACCTAAAATTTATCGATAATACAAAGGATGTAGTATTTACTAGTCTTAATGCTTATTGTAATGTTTAGCTCGTTGTTATTTTTAAAATGGTGTTAATAAAGTACAGAGTGAAGTAAATAATGTTTTTAATCCACGGCTGATTTTTCAATCGTCGGATTTTATGGTAAATATAGCCATCTCTCTCTTCTGTTTTGAGATGGCAATATATTTTTAGCATTTTAATAACTTTTCCTTGGACATTGGAAAATCGGAAACGAGATTACAATTTAATAGTACAAGAATTTTAATAATTAACCATAAATGACATCTAGTATTTTTATTTTAAAATATTGCATATTTTGTAATAAATAATAATTTTAAAAAACAATGAACAAATTAGATAAATTCTCTAACGCACATAAAAAGCCTCGAATTAGTAATTTTAATAAAAAAATAAAACTTCCCTTAACATTTTTTTTATCATTGATGCTACTACAGATAAATAATAAAAGTGACGGTTGGTCACAGATTACAAAATATTGTTACCATACTCCTTTTTTATATTGGCAACACTCAATCTGAATTAATTTTGCAGTATTATGATTGGTTATATTTCGTGTGATTTTATTATGTGACAGTTATCTCTATAAATGTAAATCACTATATTATATTATTGTAACTAATTTTATTAAATAAATCTGTAATCAGATCGTGTGTTCCAATATAAATTTTATTGTGATAATTATAAATATATTCAGGACTTTGGTTTAAAAATATAGTCTCTTTTTATTAATTTCAGTCTACCATACCAGAAATTATTTTTTTAAATTCAATTTTTAACAGTTTTCTAGTAATATTGTTTAAGTACTTATTTGAAGGTTTTTTTTCTATCCTGAATATATTTATAATTAAAAAATCGGCACGTCCTGTTATTATATAAAAATTTGATGTACAAGTTACGTGGTGCCTTCTATATTATAATCAGAAGGATATTTTGTCTTAAATAAATGATTAATGTTTGTAAATAATTACACATTTGTTTTATTTATTACTATTAGTAACCTTTCATTGATATTTCCTACCACCTTTTCCTTTCATATGTTACCTTTCTTATGTATTTAGGTTGTACATTTAGGCTCAAATATACTTTTTTAATAACATTTAAATTCTGTATATTTTATGGTCATACCGCTTGTATATTTATATGTGAGAAAATACAAAAAAGGGCTGGGTTCAGATGTGGTTGACAAGGAGACGCTATATTTAATACTAGCGGTCCGCCCCGGCTTCGCCCGTGGTACATATTTCGCATAAAAGGTAGCCTATGTTCTTTCTCAGGGTCTAAAGGTGCCAAATTTCATCAAAATCGGTCCAGTAGTTTATGCGTGAAAACCATACATACATACATAATTACAAACCTTTCCTCTTTATAATATTAGTATAGAAATACAGGGCAACAGTTGACATAAAATAATCTTCATATGAAGTGTCATTTCAAATATTAAAATACTCCAAATGAATCTGCAATTTCACTTACCTATACAAAAACAAATTCTTAACACCTGTCGTCTCACAAGAAAATTTCTTAACATTTTTTCTTTACACCCATATCCACTTGAGTATTATATGTAATTAAACCAATACACTTGGCTCAGGTTAGGAAACAAAAAAAAAAATGGATGCTTGTCTTGGTTAGCCTTGGTGTATTATCAGTTAGTATTCAAGTACCAATTAGGTTGACTAATGAAGTGAATCCTAACAATTTAAAAAATATTATTTTACGGTCCAAATTTAGTGCCTCTCAGTAGAGAGTAATAGATACTTATAATTTTTCATGTATTTAGGTATAATATATATGAAATCGGTATCTATTTATTATAATAATTATTTATTTTTGGAGTAACATAACCTAGTTTTAGGCGATTAATCATAATTATTGAAATAATATTGATTCGATTAAAATTGTAACCTCAAAATAAACGTTAGTTAACAAGCGTTTAGCATTGTAATTAACTTAAACTTCAAGCTAAATGAATTAATTGGAATGTTAATATCGTTAATTGTCCGCAATACTTACCTCATGTAATTTGAAAAATTGAAAACGTATTGAACAAAAACATAGATAACGTTAACAATCTGATTACCTACTAAGTTAACTTAAAAAATATTGATGCATGACGTTTGGTTAAATCTATTTTTTTTT
>CAJQZM010037858.1:0-13346 GCA_907164665.1 Colias nastes | reverse complement strand
CGGGTGCGGGGCAGTACCAATAGCGCTCTTAAAATGATTGCAGACAGGTTCGATTGTGTGTACCTACTTGCACCATTGTGAGCCAGTACACACATCTTATATTAATAAAAATAAAATGACTAATTATAAATGGTAAAATATTCAATAATGATAATATTTAAATTAATGTAAATGTAAACTGTATAAAAACAATGTAAACTAACATAGTAATTAAGAAATAATACTTACAAGTGGACCTCTGATGTCCTATTAATAAATAAATTATTATTATTATTATTAAAAATATAGACTATGTGAAGTAACCTTAACTGAAATATTGACCTAGAATACCTGTCAAGATATCTAGTTCATATTATTATAGCATAATAAGGGCTGTAATTATTGTGCTACAGAATTAAAAAGAGCTCCAACATATTTCAAGTTTTTTTAAAATTTCAAGGTCGCGTCATGGCAATACCGTAACGTCCTGGAGTAAGGCGATTTTGGTATTTTTTAATCTTGCCAAAGAAGTTTCACTTCTGACACGTGAGCACGGCACACACGCTCTTTTTAATAACTAGGTAACACAATAGATTAAATTGAAACTCTATGTCCCCTTGGGGTTATGGGGCAGATGCATTATTTCACATATTTTTCACTGATCGATTTTCTTTACAGGTAAGTTATTATTTGATGTGTATGAATTTGTCTTGAATTTGTATTTATATTAGAGAATTTTGATTGTGCATTTATATCAAACGAGCGAATGCTCATTCTAACCCCACTATGTCAAATTATTTTAGAGTAAACAGACGTAGCTTTCGTTGTTCTTAGTACGTATGAAAATATTCTATGCAATGTTCTGATACTGAACAACACTGTATACGAGTTTTCGTTTACACTGAAAGATCACGAAAGAATGCTCTAGCTTAGAGCTCTAGTTCTATGTTCGTTTGATGTAAATGCACCGTTAGTTGATTTTTTCCGAGATTTAAGTACCTAGGTATGTATTAAAAATTTTCCAAAACTTCTATTGCCATCTAACCGAAAACTAAGGTAAGTTTATTTATCTTTTCACAACTACATTAGTGATAATATTGTTTAAGAAAATTTACAGAACCATAAAAATACTGGAACACAATGCTCATTTCTAGAAATAAAATTGTTTTTTGACAAGATGATTTGTGGGTACGAATCCCAGTTCAACATTTTTGTTCTTTTCTTTGCATTTTTATAAAGATTTGGGTAAAATACAGTAAAACAAACTTGTATAGTAAATTAATTTATTTTCTGAAGACATTTGCTGGGATGGAAGCTGCACCAGGCCGGCCAGATCGGTTGCACCTTTATGCCACGGAGTAACATACGCCAACTGTAAAACCATAGTTACCTATCTTAATATATATAAATCTCGTGTCACAATGTTTGTCCTCAATGGACTCCTAAACCACTTAACCGATTATAATAAAATTTGCACACCATGTGCAGTTCGATCCAACTTGAGAGATAGGATAGTTTAAACATGTAGGTACCTGTAGGTACATGTAGGTAGGTGGGCGAAGCCGGGGCGGACCACTAGTTTATTATAGAGTAAATTTTGTGTGTATATCTATACTAATATTATCTATACTAATATTATAAAGCTGAAGAGTTTGTTTGTTTGTTTGAACACGCTAATCTCGGTAACTACTGGTCCGTTTTAAAAAATTTTTTCGGTGTTAGATAGCCCATTTATCGAGGAAGGCTGTAGGCTATATATCATCTCGCTAAGACCAACAGGAGCGGAGCACTGCGGGTAAAACCGTGGAGCACAGCTAGTTTGTTGATAATAATCAGATGGGCTTATAATTGAAGACATAGGTAGACGATGAAAATCTTAAGAAAACTAGTAACACAAGTAAAACACTCTTCCCGATAAGTAGACAATATACCTAAGATTTTAAAAGAGGTGAATAAAATACTAAGTTAAGCTGATGAATTGATGATCTTACCGATGGGTATCCAGTCTGGCATACACATATTTATTGGCACTCGAATTGGCGACCACATCGGACCAGAGCCTCTCTGCAACCGCTGCCGCCCGAGGCCAGATATGGTCGTGTAGGTTACCTGCAAAAAAAATATAATTAAATAAATATTTCAGGACAATTTTCACACACGGCACGATCTTATCCTATACTAAGCTTTCGCTTGTGTTATGGAAACCAGTTGACTGATAAACATACATATATAATTTTTAAACAAATACTTATATAGACAACTAGCTGCTCCGCGCGGTTTCACCCCCGTGGCCCCACTTCTGTTGGTCGTAGCGTGAAGATATATAGCCTATAACCTTCCTCGATAAATGGGCTATCTAACACCGAAAGAATTTTTCAAATCGGACCAGTTGTTCCCGAGATTAGCGCGTTCAAACAAACAAACAAACAAACAAACAAACAAACTCTTCAGCTTTATAATATTAGTATAGATTAACATCCGGACACAGAGCAAACATCTATGTTCATCACACAAATATTTGCCCTGGGCGGGAATCGAACCCACGACCTCTGGCTTGGAAGGCAGGGTCACTACCAACTAAGCCAACCGGTCATTCTTGATGAATAGATCTATTACTTATCTATACTTTTATAAAGCAGAAGAGTTTGTTTGTTTGAACGCGCTAATCTCAGGAACTACTGGTCCGATTTTAAAAATTCTTTCAGTGTTAGATAGCCCATTCTTAGAGGACGGCTATATAATGTAGGTAAAACCGCGGAGCACAGCTAGTATTTTATACAAAGTGTATCGTGACACTTCTAAACGATACACTACACTATACTAAACGTTTATTTGCGTGCGTATACGGGCGTGCTTGTTATGCGTGCACGACTAAGAACTTTTAGAATAATTTAGAACATTTTTTCTTACAATGTTATATAAATATCATATTATCTATGTTCTCATATTTATATCCAATACTCGCCTAATCATTATCAGCCCATATACGTTCCCACTGCTGAGACACGGGCCTCCTATGAGAGTACAGGCCATAATCCACCACGCTGGCCAAGTGCGGGCAGATGTCACATGTCGTCGAACTTTTGATCCTTCGACGTGCCGGTTTCCTCACGATGTTTTCCTTCACCGTTCGAGCAGTGGTGATGTTATAACATGCGCAGATAAATTGAAAAACCAATTTATTTCCTGCGCGCTCGCCTGGTCTCGAACCCCGGACTAATAGATTTGAAGTCCGAGGTCCTCACCACTGAGCCACCACTGCAATACTCGTCTAGAGTTAAATGTATTCATTTTTCTTCATAACCATGCCAACCAACGCTGCTTAGACTGTCAGCAGAATTATCTTATTTGTATCTATAAGTATCCAATGCTCTTTTCATTACCATATAATGATATAACAATTTAATACATTTATTAATTATTAAATCTAATCTTATCAAACAACCTTTACATTGACCCACTTAATTATTTGCAGACTGCAGACTGTCCAAAACTTTTCAAGGTTTTGCTCAGTGTAAAGTAAAATATAATCTCTATAGCGATCATTCTTTCTTGAAAGCTTTTATTTAAACTTCCTAATACTTTATTTTACTTTAAACTTAAGACAATATACAGATAATACATTATACACATCACTACATAGTATAAAACAAAGTCGCTTTCTCTGTCCCTATGTCCCTATGTCCCTATGTATGCTTAAATCTTTAAAACTACGCAACGGATTTTGATGCGGTTTTTTTTAATAGATAGAGTGATTCAAGAGGAAGGTTTTAGTATATAATTTATTATGTTTTAGACAAAGCGGGCGAAGCCGCGGGCGGAAAGCTAGTAATGTTATAAGCTCAAACTCTAACATGTATTTATTCAATTTGAAGCACTTTTGAATAGTTATTAGTTATTACATAGATTTACCACCTATTCGGAAAGCAGTTTCTACAGAAAAGAGCCGGGAAGAAACGGTGTAGTTGTAATCAATGAAACTGAAATTATTTACGGAAAATTGAACGGATGGATGTACTTAGTAACGCCAGATTATCTATTAAGAAAGAAAACTGCATTATAACAGTATTCTCTAACTATATTTCGTTAGTAACAGTTACAGTAACAGTACAAATAAATAAATCATAAAAAAATACATTTTGCATTTATGAAGTATCCCACTTACAAACTGGGTATAAACCTGTTAATCTATAAACCACACCAACACAATCCAGAAAACTATAAACAACAACATAAAATCCACCCCAAAGATAACATTGTAGTAATCTTAAAAGGGAATTCAGCGCATGTAATCACAATGATGCTACTTAAGAGGCATTGACCTGATAGCAAAGCTGACATGAATAATAACCTACTTGACACAATCTGAATCACAGCAAGTGCAATCGGCGAATAATATGGAAATAAAATTGTTCTGTACACTTCCTCGATCCCCTTCGTTACGGTTGTAATGTGTTCCTCATAGTATTAGAGTTTAGTAGTGCTAAATTTAAAACTTATGTAAAAAAATTAGTTCAGAGAGCCTATTACAGCATTAAGGAATATATGGAAGATGAAAATCCATGGAGGGTTGTCGCGTAAGAACTACCTCTACAGGACAGTTCTTTGGCATATTATGATATATTATGTAGTTACATATTATGTAAACCTAAATTGTATATTAACATGATTTTAAAAGAGCAACTATGGAGTTTCTTGCTGCTTCTTCTCCATAGATACTGTTTTCCGAATCGGTGGTAAATGTAAAAAAAAATTTAATGACGATTCAAATGTACTTCTAGAAGAAGTCTAATTGAATAAATATATATTTGAGTTTGAGTTGGTGACTGCCCTTATAACTGGCAAACAACAGGATTATGGCATGGAATCAGTTCGTCTCTGTAAGGGTGTACTTAATCGTTAGGTGTGCACAGACGATAATTCCGTAACAATCTATACTAATATTATAAAGCTGAAGAGTTTGTTTGTTTGTTTAAACGCGCTAACCTTAAGAATTACTGGTCCGATTTGAAAAATTCTTTCGGAGTTAGATAGGTAGCCCATTTATCGAGGAAGGCTAAGGCTATAATATCATATGAAATGAAATGAAAATACATTAAAATAAATGTATTTTCATTTCATTTCATTTCATTTCATCATCACGCTAAGACCAACAGGAGCGGAGCAATGTGGGTGAAACCGCGGAGCACAGCTAGTAAGTAATAAGTATCCTATCGAAAGGAAGCTTTGTCTCTGTAAAAACTGTGCACACCAGAGTACCCTATTAAATAAAAAATGAATAAACACCTTCATTCTAATAGACTACCTAACCTAACCTTTGAGTTGCCTGACCATGACATGTGCCCTCATTATAGTGCTCATTTATTGATTACGAGAGAAGACCCAGTGAACTTAACATCATCATAATACTTATTTCCTAGTATGCTTCTTAATTCTCTTTATTCAGTAAAAATTATTTAATGGACAAAGAAATCTGTAGAGCGCTTCCAATCTTGCTCCAATTTTGGAAAAGTGTGTTCGTTATTGTCAGAAATAGGATCTTATGAAAGAGAAACTCAAGAAATTTGCGTCAAAAAATTAATAAAATGTGAAAACTTAACGGCCATTTAAAATTAATGGGTTTGACAATTTATACGAAGACAGGACAACGTCTGGGTCATCTAGTTTGACATAATTTTCTTGCCCTATTTCTCATTTTAACTGACAGATAAGATAAACAGAATACCCAAAAGTTAAACAGGATGAAAGTCACTTGTACAATCCAAGAACGTTTCAAAAAAGTTTGACGAGATGTGTCATAGATATACCGTCTTCAAAAGCTTTTGGAATGTAAGGAGACTCGAAATTTCTTATAAATTTAACATATATTTTCTTCTCTATATCCCATTGTCTTTTAATATCAAGTTCCTTTTTATACGTTGGTTATTATAATCCTAAATCCTTTTTTATCGTCATCATCTTCATTTCACTTTTGCATAGCAGAAAACACTTTTTTATTTATTAATTTATTAAAAAAGAAAAATATATTTTACATATGAATTGACATGCCAAAAACTACACAGATTTGTCATGCGTGGCGATTTACACAAAAATACAACACACTTATTGGGTTGCCAAAACTCTTACTAATGAATAACAGGATTTCCTTAATGGTATCCCTATTCAGCCCACATTACAACTAAGTAGATATATACATTTATTGAAGGGGACTTTTTTTGGCGCGTTGGGAGTAAAATTTCAAGGTCGCGTCATGGCAATACCGCACGTCATGGAGTAAAGCGACTATTTGGTATCTTTGAATCTTGCCAAAAAAGTTTCACTTCTGATACGTGTCACACGCTCTTTTTTTCCCATTTTTGTTGAAACATTTTATAAGTATTGAATTAAATCTTCTTACTATTTGACGTTGCCATTTAACAACGAGAATTACACAAAATGCGCACAGGAACAAAACTGCACGCGCCAATGCTCAAGTTACAAATTAAAACAGGTTAATAGTTTATTAATGTTTAATAATCATGTAAATATTCCTATTAGTACCGCCATTTATGTCTATTAAGTATATTTCGTTATTAACCAAATTGTATTTAGTGCATGACTTGAACGACAGTGACGAGCAATTAATATAGTTGGGTGATTGAAATTAGCGCTAAACGTTTAAGACTTGTATTTTTCGGTTTTATAATAATATAATAAACAATTAATTGCAAACACGTAACAAAAAATGAAATGAAACTAAATAATATAGTTTAAATAACTAAAATAAAAAGAGCGTGTGTGGCAAGCACACGTGTCAGAAGTGAAACTTCTTTGGCAAGATTCCAAGATACCAAAAAGAGCGTGTGTAGTTGTCTTTATCTATGACGTGACAGTATTGCCATGAGACGTGACCTTGAAATTTTACTCCCAACGTGCCTAAAGAAGTTCCACTTCAAAACCACGCTTGAAATTATTGTATTGTTCGTTCCTTGATATGTGTAAAAAGTTTTAATTAAATCTGTCCGTTTAAAGTGGCCTTCCTCGATAAATGGGCTATCTAACACCGAAAGAATTTTTCAAATCGGACCAGTAGTTTCTGAGATTAGCGCGTTCAAACAAACAAACTCTTCAGCTTTACAATATTGGTATAGATAGAAAAAGATTAGGTTTTGAACAAAGTGGCAAATAAAGGTCATTGACATTCCTATTCTTATTTGGATCGCATCAATCAATCAATCAATCAATAAACATTCTGACGTCACTTTCACTATCAACTAACCGGTATCAACCAGATCTGTCCAGAGCACCACCTCCCCCCCCTCTATCGTGAAAACCTCCAAGTTTCTCCATGATTTCCATCCATACATGTCTTGCCATGATCTGGGAACGGGTTATAGATGGATTGTATACTGATTAAATATATTAAAGTCATAAAAAGAAATAGTTTGGACGTATGGATTTTGGTAGAGAATGACGAAACTACTAGTAAAGGATTTTGATGAAATTGGGCAGTGACATTGTTTATAAAAATCACACTCTTAATATAAATACCTATACTATACGTCTTATACTACTACCTATACTTACGAAAATAAATATGAATTAATGTGTTGTTTTTTTTAATTAAATGCATACAGCATATAACTTACCTACTTATTACCTAGGTACCTACTTGAGAAAGTGTGTACTAAGCAACTTATAAAAAGTGCATTGCATTTTTCATCAATTTTTTTGCTTCTAAGTGCATAGATTATAGTAATTGAGAAGTAATAATCTGCAATAGACTAAGTAGATTATAAGAAATAAGAATGTACCATGAAAAGTGGGGAAAACACATCCCTATTACATAATAACAAATTATCAATTTTCATAATGTATCGGTTTGCAAATATCCATACAATTAATAAAAACATGGAAATGAGTCTGTAAGTCTGTCTTCCTTGATATACGTTAGATATTGAATACTTTTTACCCAAGGTCAACGCAAGCGAAACCACGAGGTGCAGCTAGTTATAAATTCTTTATGCAATACCTACATTAAAATAAATGAATAATCATGCATCCGGTTTTACATAGTTCTTTAATAGCCTTTGATATTTTTTGTCCAGACACTATGAAAAAACTACATATAGGAAAGGAATTATTTGCCAATTCTCATGTATCGAATGTTAATTAGCTATATGACTTTGAAAAAATCTAAATTATGTAATAAATGCAACAATACTGTATATCATGCAAAAACTACTGAACGAATTGTACTGAAATTTCGTTTGTACATAGATCAATTCATGACCAATATAATAGCTTTTCATCCGTATTTCACACAAGAGAATCTGCGTGTTGAAGCTAGTATACCCATTACCCATATTAAACATCCAACACCAAAACTAACAGGATAAAATTAACATAATGAGTAATGACCTAGATTGATAGGATATTCAATCTAATAATATGTCACGATGTTGAATTTTAAAAACGGATATAATACATAGCGACAAAGTTATAATAACGAATACAAAACTACCCGCTTGTTCCGTATTATCCCGATATAAAAAATATAGCCAATGATACTAAAAAATAACGTGGTTATCTATTGATAAAATAATAGCCAAATCAGTGTAGTAGATCCAGAGGTTACCATATCTACAGCCTCAGAAACAAAGTACTAGTAGATTGATACAGAAAAATACTGTACTTAGATATTTGCCTTGTATTTAATTATTATTTATTTATAATTTGTATACATTTAAGCAATCTCCGGCTGTTGATAAACCCACCTAAAGGGATTTTACACACTTTCATATTTCTTTAAAAAATCTATTATAATCTAGTAATTTACCTCACTTCAAGTGTAAATTCGCTCTTATAGCACGTAGTTAATTATTACAAGTTTTTCAAAGCACTGGAGTTGTAAACATAATATGGTCGAGTAACTTTCGCTTATTAGTATCATTTAGTTTTATACGATGTATCTATGTAGCTATGAATGGAAGTAATTGCTGTGAAATAACTTGTGACGGAAATAGTATGGTGGAGTAATAGAAAATGTAAGAACACAGGTGAATAAAGAATGAAAGTAATGATTAAAAGATACAAAAAATAAAGTTTTTTTTATCAATTAGTGTTATGAATATTCTGTCATCCTAGTGACTCTTATTAACTGGGTACGAAAGAAGAATATTATCAGCTATTTTCAATTGCCCTGATCTTGCTATCTCCATGAAAGTGAAATGTGTTATTTTACATAAAAATAAAATTCCTACAAACAACGAAGAACTACATTAATTCTACGTACCTGTATTTAATACATCTTTGCTTGTTCATTTCACACGACAAATCCCATTTCGTCGAATGTATAACTTTGAATTTGGTCAAAAATTCTTCCGGATTCTGATCCCAAAGATACAATTGAACACCCAATCTATCCCAAATTCTTGCTTCGAAGTCCCTCGTCAAATGATTAGAATACCAGATTATAGGCAATTTTGGAAGGAACCCTTTATTAGCCATCTTCAAACGAAATAACGCTTTATCTAAAAACCCTTCTCTATCTTCTAGCAAGTTATTACAATGCGTAAAAGAAAACATGCTATCACTCAAATGGAAAATATCATCAACGTTCGTTAGTTCTAATATTTCTGTGTAAATATTCTGTATTATATCGAATACAGACGCTTGCATTGGTAGACGTAAACAAGGTATATTATTACAAGTAAAGTTTTCATCTTTAGTTGGACAAGTGGCTTCTGGTAGCCACATCCATGGTCTTCCAACAGGGCCTGGTAAAGCCACTTCAATAAGAACTCTTATACCACGAATTCCCGCTCTTTTTACTATTGATTTAACGTCTTTTCTTGTGTAAATCATAGATCTTTCATACGCCCCAAATTCTTTTAATTCTGATACACTTAATAACTCCATTGGAAAGCTTGTTATGTCTGATATTCTCCAATGAAATGTGTTTAGTTTGCACATCGCCATTGCATCTATAGTTCGCATTAAATCTATAACTGGTATATAATTTCTTGCTGTATCAATCATGAGTCCTCTATATTTATAGCTAGGTGCATCTTTAATAACCGCATGAGAAAGAGTTATTAGACTTCCAGTACTCTGATCTAGGAGTATTATTTGACTCAACGTTTCAAGACCGTGTCGTACACCACAGAAAGATACACCGCTTATTTTGATCAATACTTGATTATCTATTGTTTCAATTTTAAGCGTATACGCTTCTTCTGTGTTCAATCTAAGCCTTGGATCAGGATCACTTTCCACATCAATTTGTATTATCATCTTTTTCACGGGTTCTTTTGTTTTGTTTCTAGATTTCGTATCAATCTTTTCCAATCTTGCTACATCTTTTAGGAATATTTTGAACGCTTCAGCTAAGTATTGATGTACTGCATCTGATGGTACTGATTGGAATTTATATTCTAATTTATTCGTTGCCAAGGCAACGATGGTTTTGCTGAAGTATGTATAGCCGATCGGATGGGGCCATAATTGTGGACCAGAGCATAGCAGTTTGCAACGACTCATAGAGGTGTACATGCTTTCGTTGGTGTTTGGACGAAATACTTTGTCACAGAAACCGTCTGTACATTTCCAAAGCCAGTCTGGTAGATAGTAACTGTAAATATATGGTTAATGTAATCCTTAAAGAAACATTGATAAACTGAAATGAAATTAACTGAAATAGATATAGTAGAAGAGACAATTAATTAAAATAAACAAAAAAAAGACGTGTGGCACTCGGGGACTGCCGCGGCAAAGCCTTTGCATAGCATGCCTTCAAGCCACACCTCCGTGTCCGTCGGAGTGGGGAGCGTGAGGTTTTTTCGTTACGGAATTTCTCGATTCGGTCCCCGCGCTCAAGGCCCGCGATAGAAGCTATGCAATAGCTTAATAAAATAAACTTTTAATCAATGAATCGTCATTTGTGAAATTTTCAATTGTTTATTCTTAAATATGTTAAATAATAATTCATTATTTATCGTAACATCATTGGTCCACTTGTTAGTTACAATATATACCTATGTTAGTAACAATACATAATTTTATTCTAGTCAATATAGTATTTAATTTATTTATGAATTATATTTATTTTCAGTAGAATATATGTAGGTACTGTTATTAAATGAATTATTTCCTTTAGTGGCATATTTAGACTTAAATCTCGCTAAGCTGTCAATATCTCCTTTAAAATTAAGCTTAAAAAAACAAAATACATAATACGACTTAAAACTGAATTCTTCATAACTGTTAGAACCAAGAGAATCTTATTATATCTCTAAGCCAGCTTAAACATATTGCCCATTTAGAAACCTAACCGGATTTTTACACCTTAGGAATTTTATAATCGCCTCTATGTAGATACTTGATCATGGCCGTCATATTGGATTCTATAATCTTATAGCTTTGCCAGTGTATAAGTTACATATTCACATAATTCATCCAAAATAATTATTATTTCGCTCCTAAAATGTAAACTGCAGTTGTCCCATTTATTAATTTAATTGTATAAACTACATACTTACTTACTGTCAGCCAATGCAATTTTGCTAAGTATATTTTTTTATAATTTTAGCAACTATTATTTTATCCACAATTTTATCTCATGACAAACTTATAATGGACAACTAGCAGAACTAAGAGCCTTCCCTTTAATACATCTGTATAGCACCTTTTTTTTTTTTTTTTTTTTTGTGTGGTGTCTCTCAATGTTAGCCAGAAGGGCTTCTACATTTTAACGCGGACGCGGGGGTGAACTGAAGGTTCACCCTGGTAGCGACATGCACAAGGGCGTCCCCCCTTGACGGGGACCACGAACCTCGGCTTGGGCTGTCGCTTGGATGGAGGAGGCCAGAAGGGCCCTAATCGGACGGGTATAGCACCTTCTACCTGCATTGCTATTTAAAACTATAGATTTAGATATCAATGCAGGTAATGAAAAGGAATGAATTGCAATTTACCTAGTCTCCTCATGCAAGCGTACCACTTTTTCCTTTTTAGGCTTACTCTTCCACAGCGGTATCGTACACAACACAACAACAAGAGCAATTAGCACCAACACACTTGATATTATGGTGTATAGCTTCCATTTGTCAAATTCTTTCCTGCGATAAAATAGGAGTTATGAAGGCAAATTGGTTACCAAGGAATATTTTCAAAAGTTAATAACATTTTATTTAAAAAAATGTAACGTTAGAATGTCTATGTATTTCCTTCTCAATCTATTCACCTATGTTTGAACTAACAACTAATTCATTATCCATACTATTAATATTATAATTAATGCGAAAGTAACTCTGTCCGTCTGTCTGTTACTCAATCACGCCTTAACTACTGAACCAATTTGCATGAAATTTGGTATAGAGATATTTTGGTACCCGAGAAAGGACATAGGCTACTTTTTACCCCGGGAAATAGGATAGATTTTATCCCGGAAATCCCACGAAAACGGGAACTATGCGGGTTTTTCTTTGACTGCGCGGGCGAAGCTGCGGGTGGAAACCTAGTTACAGATATTTGCATCTAATTGATGAATAAACTATTGAATATTAGACTATCTGACCCGCACAACTTCGTCTGCTCAAAAAAATATTCTCACTTTTGCAAAATTGAACACATTACATATTATAACTTTTGATAAACCACCCATCATCATTCAACTTAATCTAGTACTTTATGAGATACCGTTAACAGACACTCAAACTCATTTCATTAATAACCTATAGCCTCCTATAGCTTTTATAGACTGCCCAATACCATAAAATTCGACCTAGTGTTTGACGACCTAACATCATGTGGCCCACCTGCCCCTTAATTTGCTGTGACATAAAAAAATAATAATTTCTGAAGTTATTGCAAACACTCAAACTGAACTCAACATTACTACAGTAGACCCGCGTTACTCCGGCCCCTGGCCTATCCGTCGCCCCCTGTAATCCGACATATCTGTAATGTGTGTAACATGAAAATTGTCAAAAAATAGGTATTCAGTACCTATTTTTTGACAATTTTCGCGTCGATTATGCATTATTGAACAGTGTACAACATGTACAAAAAAACGTGCCACCACTACTGTGCTCTTACTGGAAGATATTGTTTTAATTCCAATATACACAACATGCTCTTGCGTAAAAACATCCGGACTACAGAGGGATCTATAGGCATAATCCGACAAATTCGATACTCCAACACTGCCCTGCAAAACGATTGTCGGAATACCGCGGGTCTACTGTATAACTAAACTCAACTCAACGTGTTCCTCCTCAGGTGGACACTTGTCCACAGAACTTCCAGGATCTACGCAGCCTGAGGTCAACGTGCTGCATTTTACGCAGTTGCAGTCCACTTTGCAATTTGGTCCTTGAAAACGTTTG
>CAJQZM010037856.1:0-15672 GCA_907164665.1 Colias nastes | reverse complement strand
CTTCTTTAAATCTTAGTCTTCTTAGTTCATAATTCGTAAATTCTTAAAACGACGTAATTTTGTGTAATTCTATAAAATGGATAGTCAATTGACGCCAGTAACTAATCGATATGTGCGGAAACAACGGAGAAATCCAGAAAACTGGAAAAGAAATATAGCTAAGAGAATGAAGTAAGTACTAAGTTAGGGTTGACAATTTTATTTTATCATATAGTATTTAATTTTATTTATTTTCATTATGAAAATTAATCAAATAGTTTTTGAATAAATTGTATTAGATATACTATGTATTATAATATTTTATTTCTATTGTTCAGATATTCAGCGAAAAAAGTACCCCGAAAGGGTATGTGATCACTCAACAAAATCTTTTCAATGCAATACTCTTACCATGGCAACTTTAATGGCCTTGCACACAAAATTTTACAGTTATAAAAACAAAAAAGACCAAGATTCAATAATTTTAAACTCTTGTTGTATAAATAATACAAAGAAAGGTGCAAATTACAAGGGTAGAAAGCAAACTGCTTTAAAATATTCTGTGATTGTAAACAATAAAAGAATACCTATATGCAAAGACTTTTTTCTATCCATTTATGGTATTACGAAGCACAGGGTTTCCTATGTAATGAATAGATTTCACTATGTTGGAGATATAGTCATCGAAGAAAGACGCGGTGGAAATCACAAGGAGAAAAAATATGGGCCACAAAGAGAGTCTATTCATAAATTTATTCAAAAATTAAAATGTGTTGAGGCGCATTACTGTAGGCGTACCAAGACAGCAGAGAGAAAATATTTAAGTTCAGACCTAAATATACGGAAATTATATGATATGTACAGAAGCAGTGAATGTTATCTTTCTGGAGTGAAGAAGTCATATTTTCGAAGTGTATTTAACTGTAATTACAATATAGGTTTCGGATCACCGAAAACAGATGTTTGCTCTACGTGTCTGGAGTTAACAGAAAAAATTAAGAATGAAAATGATCCTGGAAAAAAGAACATTCTGATGACAGAAAAACGAGTCCATAAGCTTAGAGCAAAGGCTTTTTACGATAAATTACGCGATGTACCAGAAGGAACCAAACTGATATCTTTCGACTGCCAGAAAAATTTGCCACTTCCTAAGCTGCCGGACCAAATGTCTTATTATACTAGACAACTTTATTTTTATAATTTTACAATGGTGGAAGGGTCTTCGCTTCTTCCGCTATCAAAAAACAGAGTATTCTCCTATTATTGCACCGAAAATGAATATAATAAGGACTCGAATTTAGTTGCCTCTTCAGTATTCCACCGCCTGTCTAATACTGATATGACTGATATAAAACATGTACGACTGGTGGCGGATGGCTGCGGAGGCCAAAATAAAAATTGTATTTTGATTGGAGCTTGCTCAAAGTGGCTTCTTTTAAACCACTCCATCAAGAGTATTGAACTGGTATTTCCAGTGACCGGGCATTCATTTATGCCGGCAGATAGACAGTTTGGTATCCTCGAAAAAAAAATGAAAAAACATGAAATATTCCTTCACCCCGATGAAATAACAAATATTATAGGATGAAACTTCGACATTAGTGAAGTTAGGTGTAGACTGTCCAATCAATGACTGGAGACAATCTGTAAAAGATATCGTTAAACCAACAGCAATTTGGCCAGTGGCATTTAAACAGTGCAAACGATTTATTTTGCAGCGGTCTAAAAAATTGGACAATGTTCTGATTCGTGGAGAACTTTCTTACAAAAATGATTTGGCAACTCCAGCAAATGTTTGCCGGAAAAAAAAATATATGAATATGATCAATCCAAGACTTATGGCTGTTAATGTTGCAATCAACAAAAACAAATTGATTGATATTAATAAATTACTCGGAAAGCATTTTGAGGCTAACTGGCGTGAATTACCTACTTTGTCATTTTATAAAGAGTTGTTACTTGTACAAGAACAATTAACAACAACATACATTCCAGAAGAAAATTATTGCGAAGAGAGACTCGATGAAGCAAATGATTTACGAATTTAGAATAGTTAAGTATAATAAATAATTAGATAATAGAAGATACAATAAAAAAATACTTAATAAAAAAAATTAAATCAATTAAAACAAAAAAGAAATTAACTCAAAATTACGAAATGATATTTTATAATAATGTAAACGAAATTAACGTCAATTAATTAACTAAATCAAAAGTAGATAAGAAACAAATTAGGAGTTCACAATTTTTTTTTGAGGTACATAAACACTCTTAAAATATCTTATATAAAAATATTATTTCATAATTTTGAGTTAATTTCTTTTTTGAAGTAGGTTCAATTATTTTTTAATTAATTTCTTTTTCGTAATTTTCAGTTTTAAATAAAAACTGCAATATTGTTAATAAGTGTCCGTAGCTCGTAACAATAAGCCAGGTCGCCACAATTACACCTATTAGTCCCTTAGACCCTATCTTAAAAACTACTGAACCGATTTTGATAAAACATGCACTGTTTCCTAAATTGAAGTAAAATGTAAGTCAATAAAAAAAGAACGTTCACAATCCGTTCAATAATTCAATAATTTCGGACAAATGCGTTGACAATCATGCACACATACAAACATTTAACATATTATACATAAATATATATACACCTATAAAATGTTTACAGATATATATAGAAGTACTGTAAGATTTTATTATTCTTGATTACCTTAGTGTCGAACATGCATAATATACTTAAGTGTAAAAGACTGCTTTATTGAATGTTCAATTGAATTATGATTCTTTGATAGCGAACGATTTCAAATACTTAAAAAGTTTCTAAAACTTAAATTAATTTGTTGTGAAATTGTTTTTGTGAAATTAATAAAACATAATACCTATTAAGTATTATACTTTGTTTTACTGTTTTTTTGGCAGCCCTAGGTATCATCGCCATCTTTGTTCGTATATCATTATCAAATATAGCTATTTGTGACAAAGCTTGGTATCAAATCCGGCCATTTCTGGAGTTTAGTATCAAAGGCGGCTATTACCAATAAAAAAACGTTAATATTAGCTTTAAATTAAACTCCACCACATTATCTTCATGCCAATATGTAAGAGAAATACATATAGATTAAAATATGGTATAAACGTTAATCATCATTAGAACATTTTAGAAGAAATTCATCTTTTTTACATTCCCTAAAATTAGCTATAGTGTAGATAGCCACCTTTGATTATACACGACTCAGATCTTATATTACATATCATAGAAAGAAAAGTCTGCTCGAAGTACTTACCACAGATGGAAACTTTCTCTTTACTATTCTCTTGCTGTTGTCGATTGATTGTTGGGGGGTTTGATTGTTTTTCTTAATGCAGCCCGGAACACTGTCTCCAGTTTCCATGATGGGTGCTTCGCATGCACCTTTATTATTGTCCTGCAATTGAATACACATTAATTATGTGATTGTGCAACCTTTTATTAAAAATATGTCAAGTTTCAATTTACAAACAAATCATTACATATAAAAAAGTTATCCACAAGTGATAAGTGCAACTAAAATAAAATTATGGTTATACATAACACATTAGCGACTGTAATGTTAATCATTACATACTTGTAAATCCACTATGATGCCATCACTATCAAAGTGATTAAAATCAACTTCAAATTCTTTTGGTATCATGTCAATCATTTGACTTGTTATAGGGTCTGGGCTAGGCGGTTTCGGTCCACCTCCAGTTTCATTGCGTGCATTCTTATAATTGGAAAACTTTTGTTTTGCATCTGTCTTGGCTATCCGCCACTGCTGTTTTATTTCTACTATTGTACGTGGCTTGTTGTTAAGTTCATTAATTAAATCTGAAATAAAACAGGTGATTAAAATATATCATTGTACACACATAGGCTTATACATTTGTGGTGCGTCTACGCATTGCATATGAAGGAAGCTGGAATATCAGCCAATAAATAATAAACACAGTTAAAAACCTTTCATTCATTGCAATTATGTTCTGTTTATTTTGCGCACCCAGTACAGCGCTCAGACTGCTGTATAGACGACTCGTTTCTGCTTATAACACATCACTATTCATTGCCTAGTTAACAGAATATGAAATTGTTGTTGTAATACATACCGTTCTGTTATTTTCTTCCAAGCAGCGTTTTTGTCTTTATTTGTATTAGTGTCGGTATTTTTATTTTCAACAATGTCCACAAACTCGGAGACGCAACTCCGTAGTAAATTCTGGGAAAAAATCACAAGAAAATATTAAATTTTAGTATCCAGTACCTATTTTCATTTACGAATTACGAACAATTAAATAAACGTACCTTTTCCAACGAATCCCAATTTGCAGAACGTTTCCTCTTCTTTTGTACAGAATTGTAGATATTATTTACTTTTTCCATTTTGATGATACAAGGTTAACACACAAAATTAATCGTAATATATTAACACAAAATAATAATTGAGCGCGACGCGACAATCGAATGTCAAAGTTAATAGTTATGCGGAAAAATACCACATGAGTCATGACTTTGACATTCCAAGATGCGTTAATAAGCTAACAAAGAATTATGAAATATTTTGTTATTATTTACCGTTCTTAAGCCAAATTTTACTTTTTTGTAGCGTAGACTATTTTTTAATTTAATTCTCATCTATTTTAATATTTATAATAATTAATTGCTGCGAAAAAAAAAGAAATAATTTTCAAGTTTCGATAAACATTTTAAGGTTTCGGAACGTTCACAACATGTTGCCAGTAGTAAGTGTTATAACAATTATACTATAATTATACAAGGTTTACTCATTGGTTATTAGTCAAGTTATGAATAAACACGTATTCAACCCTTAATCATTGCATAAGTATTATGATGTTTAACAACTGTATAATAGGTTTTTATTAGTAAGACTGTTAACGATTAGGGCGGCCGTACACGGACCGCTCGAGCTGTTAACGGCTGAGCGACGTACACGGACGGCTCGAGCGGTCGGCGTCAACTGCTCGAGCCGTCGGTTGTTGACCGCTCGAGCCGTCGCTACCAACCGCTCGAGCGGTTGATTTTATTGACTAGTCGAGTCATTGATTTTCAGGGGGGGTGGGAGCTGTCGACGGCTCTAGCGCAGTTAACGGCTCGAGCAGTCAGTGTATGCCTTACGACCGCTCGCGAGCCGTCAACGGCACGGTGGAATTTCGTCATGCAGTTGACGGCTTGAAGCGGTCGCGACGGCTCGAGCCGTCACGTGTACGGCGGTGAATGAATGCCTATAGTTCACCGAGCGGTCGCGGCTTCAAGCGGTCGGTCCCAACTGCTTGAAGCGGTCCGTGTACGGCCGCCCTTACACCCTGTATACACACCCTGTATAATAAAACGCTACAAAATGGTAGTTTCATCACTTAGATTCTGTAGCCAAGGTGTTAAATTTACAATTTAAATTTAAATAACAATTTTAAATGAAAACGTTTCCACGCAATTTTAATAAGTCCAAGTTTGGAGCAGATTTTGGAGCAAAGTAGGACCAAGTTACGGTATCCTATATGATACCTTGACCGTGGGGTGCCGGTTTAAGAATAGCACTTCCCCATCTCCTCCCGTGGGTGTCGTAAAAGGCGACTAAGGGATACATCATACCGGAACGGGCAGCAGCGTTCCGCGATCCAATACCTACCACCAACTGCGCTCGCCAACCCGCCTGCCAAGCGTGGCGAGTACTGGCATTATCCCCTCATGGATAGCACACCACTAACCAGGCCCCTAGTACCCGGCAGCCCCGCTATTCCTGGCTACGGTAGCGGCCGTGGTAACGGCGGGGCAAGGGGTGCTAAGAATCACCGGATGAGATCCGGCTACCACTCCACACGACCCCTGGCCCTGGTAACATACAATGCACGCACATTGAGGACGGACGAAAAGATTGTTGAGCTGGAAGAAGAATTGAACAAATTACGATGGGATGTCATAGGGTTATCTGAAGTCCGAAGAGAGGGGGAGGACACGATAACGTTGACGTCTGGTAATTTGTTCTTCTACCGGGAGGGCGACCAACAGTCCCAAGGTGGAATCGGGTTTATCGTCCACAAATCTCTCGTCAACAACATCGTAAGCATTGAGAGTGTGTCGAGCAGGGTAGCGTACCTTATACTCAGAATATCTCAAAGATATTCGCTGAAGGTCATACAGGTTTACGCACCGACCTCGGCTCACTCCGATGAAGAAGTGGAGATTATGTATGAGGACGTAAGTAGAGCCATACCTCGAAAACACACTTCAATGTTGTGATGGGAGATTTCAACGCAAAGTTGGGGAAGAGAGGCGATGATGAGTTGAGAGTGGGGCAATTTGGGTTTGGGCAACGTAATCCGAGGGGCCAGAAACTTGCTGATTTTCTGGAGAAGGAAGGACTCTTTATGATGAATTCCTTCTTCCAGAAACCGAATCACAGGAAGTGGACCTGGCTGAGCCCGGATGGAAAGACGAAAAATGAGATAGACTTCATTATGACCACGAAGAGACAAATATTCAAAGATGTCTCTGTGATCCATAGGGTGAAAACCGGAAGCGATCACCGAATGGTACGAGGCATCTTGAATATTAATGTCAAACGTGAAAGATCACGTCTAATGAAGTCTACGCTCCGCCCTTGCCATGCTCAGATCCAAAACCCCGAAAGCTTTCAACTGGAGCTCCAAAATCGCTTCGCTTGCCTCGACAGTAGCGTCTCTGTGGACGATCTAAATAACAGGCTGGTAGAAACTATCCGCGCGGTTGGGTCCCACTTTAAAACCCGTAAAGTAAATCCGCAAAAACTCTCGGACCAAACTCTGAAACTAATGGCAGACCGGCGCTCTATGCCACTGCGCACATCTGAAGATGCTAAGTCATATAGGCAGCTCAATAGACGGATATCTAAATCTCTGCGGCACGACATTCGCTCCTTTAATGCTTCAAGCATTGAGGAAGCGATTAAGCGAAACCAAGGCTCGAAAGTGTTTGCAAGAGATATGTCTATTGGGCAGAGCCAGCTGACGAAGCTGAAGACAGATCGTGGCGTAGTAGTGTCGGCCAAGCCAGAGGTATTAGGAGAGGTCGAGAGGTTCTACCGGCAACTTTACACCTCAGTTGCCAAGCCTGTTTCTAGTCCGGCGAAAGACCCAAGAGCCCGACTAACCCGACATTTCACCGAAGATATCCCGGACATCAGCCTGTACGAGATTAGGATAGCTCTGAAACAGCTTAAGAACAACAAGGCGCCGGGTGAGGACGGAATCACCTCTGAGCTTCTGAGAGCGGGTGGAAAACCAATCCTCAGAATGCTACAGAGGCTATTCAATTCCGCCTTACTCGAGGGCACAACGCCTGAAGCATGGAGCAGGAGTGTGGTTGTTCTGTTCTTCAAAAAGGGAGACAAGACCCTATTGAAGAACTACAGACCGATATCACTCTTGAGTCATGTTTATAAGCTGTTTTCAAGGGTTATCACGAATCGTCTCGAACGCAGGTTAGATGACTTCCAGCCTCCCGAACAAGCCGGTTTCCGTAAAGGCTTTAGCACCATAGACCACATCCACACGCTGCGGCAAATTATACAGAAAACCGAGGAGTATAATTTGCCACTATGCTTAGCGTTTGTGGACTATGAAAAAGCCTTCGATTCGATCGAGACCTGGGCCGTGTTAAGGTCTCTCCAGCGGTGCCGTATTGACTATCGGTACATCGAAGTATTGAGAAGCTTGTACGAACACGCCACCATGTCAGTCCGAGTACAAGATCAGTGTACAAAGGCAATCCCATTGCAGCGCGGTGTTAGACAAGGCGACGTGATCTCACCCAAACTTTTTACCGCTGCTTTGGAAGATGCCTTCAAACTGTTGGAATGGAAAGGACTTGGCATCAATATTAATGGCGAGTACATCTCTCATCTTCGTTTTGCCGATGATATCGTAGTCATGGCAGAATCCATGGAAGACCTTAATACAATGCTCGATGACCTCTACAGAGTTTCACAACAAGTGGGCCTTAGCATGAACATGGACAAGACGAAAATCATGTCGAATGTCCATGTTGTGCCCACTCCAGTCTCTGTTGGAAACTCTACTCTCGAAGTTGTTGACGAATATGTCTACCTAGGACAAACCGTCCAATTAGGCAGGTCCAACTTTGGGAAGGAGGTCAATCGTCGAATCCGACTCGGATGGGCAGCGTTCGGGAAGCTAAAGAACATCTTTTCGTCCAAAATCCCTCAGTGCCTGAAGACTAAAGTCTTCGAGCAGTGTGTGTTACCAGTGATGACCTACGGAACAGAGACGTGGCCTCTAACCCTGGGCCTTGTGCACAAGCTCAGCGTCGCCCAACGTGCTATGGAAAGGGCTATGCTCGGAGTTTCCCTACGAGATCGAATCAGAAATGAGGAAATCCGTAGGAGAACCGGAGTCACCGACATAGCTCGCCGGATTAGCACGTTGAAGTGGCAATGGGCGGGGCACATAGCCCGTAGAACCGATGGCCGTTGGGGCAAAAAGGTTCTGGAATGGAGGCCACGAACCGGGCGACGAAGCGTGGGACGACCTCCCACAAGATGGACAGACGACCTGGTCCGAGTGGCAGGGAGCCGCTGGATGCAGGCCGCCGGTGACCGGTCGTACTGGAAATCCTTGAGGGAGGCCTTTGTCCAACAGTGGACGTCCCACGGCTGAAACGAACGAACGAACGAACGAACGATATGATACCTTTGGATTCTATGACTTCTTTTTGATGCAAATTATGTTTTATAAACTTTTTATTTCTTTTGGATTTCAGCGTTATCAGAAAGAGAAATTGAGAACTATTTGGTCAATTTTGATTCTGAAATCTCGGATTTGGACATCGGAGCTGAAAGCGAAGATGAAGAACTCTTAGCAGGCCCCAACAGAACTCCTGAATTGACAGATGAGGAGCAGTCATCTGATGATGATGATGATGAAGAGAGTCATATTCCTCTCTCCCTATTGCGTGAAAGATATCCAAAATGGCACCACAAGGATGATTTCGACCCACCTCTTATTCAAGAAATCCACGAAGATGAAATACCCACTGTTCGGAAACCATTTGAATATTTTAGCGAATATTTTGATGACTCCTTCTTTGAAGATCTTGCGTTGAGTTCTAACACTGCTTACATGTCCCGCAATGGAAAAGATCTGCAGACTACCACTAAAGAAGTGAAGAAATTTTTTGGTGCCAGTATTGTTCTGTTGTTGTTAGGTTTTCCGCGAATAAGAATGGCTTGGGAGTCCCGCACGAGATATCCACTTGTAGCTGATAATATTGCAAGAGACAGATTTTATCATCTTCGTAACAACCTTAGAATGGTAGATGAAAACACTGTTGCGACAAGGGTAAAGGAAAAAGATCGTTTCTGGAAAGTTAGGCCTCTCTGTGATAAAATTCGGACTGGCCAATGTTAGTATCGATGAGCAAATTATTCCATTTGAAGGACATGTTGCAATGAGGCAATACGTGAAAGGGAAGCCTAATCCTGTAGGCATACAAAATTTTGTTATGACGTCAACAAATGACTTGCCTTTAGATTTTTTACTGTATGAAGGAAAAGGGAGAGAGATAAAGTCTAATAAAGTTGCAGTGCCTGAAAAGCTGGATGTCGGCGGCAAAGTTGTGCTGAATTTAGCTGATACCCTACCAGAGAAAACTCATATCTACATGGATCGCTATTTCACCTCAAAAACTTTGTTTGATGTATTGTTGAAACATCGTAGCATTTTAGCCTCAGGTACTCTTATGACTAGTCGTATCCCTAAAAGAATAAGACTGAAAAAAGATTCAGAGCTCAGAACAGAAAGAGGTTCTTATGACCAAGTTGTAAGAAATGATGGAGTGATATCACTTATTAACACTTGGGTTTGATAATAAATCTATTCACTTCTTATCTACTGCTCACGGGGTACAACCCGTCGAAAACTGTCGTCGTTGGTCAAAGAAAGACAAGAGATATATTGAAATACCTAGACCTCATGCCATAAAAAAATACAATGAATGTATAGGTGGGGTGGATCTACTGGATCGAGTGATTTCCAAGTATGCCATGAGGGGAAGAACAAAGAAATGGACAATAAGGGTAATTCACCATTTCTTTGACTTTGTTATCGCTTCTTGTTGAATTCAATATAGAAAACAAGCTCAACTGAACCAGTGGCCGAAAATAGAAATATTATCCTATGATTTCTTTAGGCTAGACATAGCAGAGTGCCTGATTTACAGTAATGTAGATGAAGACCAGACAGAATCAGACTCTAATGCTGAACCACAAGCTAAACAGCAGCGTTAGAACAGTCCTGCTGCCACCAAAGGTTGCTAGGAAAACCAAGCATTTGCCAGAAATGTGCCATGATGAACAGGCAAGCAGGTCTAAATGACGTGCTGACGGATGCAAAAGCTTAACATTTGTTCGTTGTGATACCTGTAAGGTGTTTTTGTGCTTAACTAGGGAGAGAAATTGTTTTAAGAGATTTCATTCAAATTAATTTCAATAAATGTCTGAAATAAAAAATTAATAATTTTTATTGTTTTGACATGCTTGAGTCCCAAGGTATCAATTTAATTCCTGAAATTACAGTAATTAAATTTTTTTTTCATTATATTGTCTTTATTATGTCCCAAACAACGTGAATCAACCAAAACTTTCAAGATGTAGAACATTTTCACAGGCAAGGACTGAGGAGGCTACATAGCCATTAAGCTTTTATTAATATTAAAGTATGATGTGATTTTAAATAATGTTGTTTTATTGGAAACCACCTAATCTTGCTCTATCAAAAACCGATATATCTTACAGTGTTTTATCAAAAACCGATATATCCAGTTGGTTTGTTCAATAACCGATATATCCATTTTCTTTTTTTTTATAACTCAGCAGGTACCACAGTCACGAATGCAGAATTTAGGTTTCCAAACAGTGATGCTAACACCAATAGATTGATAAATTTCGTTTAACTCTAAATTAGAAAACCATAGACTTGGCCATATTTTTACATACATTTTTCCACAAAAAACATAAATGTGATTTATCGGTTTTTGTTCCGACGCTCCTCAATTTATTTATTACTAGATTTCCGCCCGCGGCTTCGCCCGCGTTTGCAAAGGAAAACCCGCATAGTTCCCGTTCCCGTGGGATTTCCGGGATAAAAACTATCCTATGTGTTAATCCAAGTTACCCTCTATATGTGTGCTAAATTTCATTGTAATCGGTTCAGTAGTTTTTACGTGAAAGAGTAACAAACATCCATACATCCATACATCCATACAAACTTTCGCCTTTATAATATATATTAGAATATTAGATAGCCTCAAAGTCTACAAAATTTTTAAAATGGCCAAAACCGGGTCACCTGCCCTATTTTTATTTAACACACAAGATGCTGTGTAAATGATGCTAACATGTTTTTTGTTCATACTGTAAAGTTGTCGAAATTGAGATACATAGTACCTGTTGCCAGTTCACAGTCGATATCGTTGCCGTTCGGAATTCGGATCGCCATATTGGAATTTGGAATTGTATCGTTGTTTTCTTTGGACATAACAATAATATCTCCTCTCCAAATGATTCTACAGCCAGAACATGACGTATTAGAGAAATTTTCTCATAAATTGTTATGTAATTATTATGTTTTATCTTCCTTATAGAACAGTCATTGGGTACATAGGTATTGCAAATATTATTTAGTCACAAATAACAATTAACTACACACAAAGATTTTAACATTGTTTACACATAACACTTTTTCTTCTTTTTTCACTTTTGGCAGAAATATTACAAATTAAAAAATTCAATGTAGGTACTGTACATTAACTGAGTAAACAACAAAATCTACGATATACGAAGAACAAATTTTGTTGTGAAAGTGATATCACTCCATCATTTCTTACAACTTGGTCATAAGAACCTCTTTCTGTTCTGAGCTCTGAATCTTTTTTCAGTCTTATTCTTTTAGGGATACGACTAGTCATAAGAGTACCTGAGGCTAAAATGCTACGATGTTTCAACAATACATCAAACAAAGTTTTTGAGGTGAAATAGCGATCCATGTAGATATGAGTTTTCTCTGGTAGGGTATCAGCTAAATTCAGCACAACTTTGCCGCCGACATCCAGCTTTTCAGGCACTGCAACTTTATTAGACTTTATCTCTCTCCCTTTTCCTTCATACAGTAAAAAATCTAAAGGCAAGTCATTTGTTGACGTCATAACAAAATTTTGTATGCCTACAGGATTAGGCTTCCCTTTCACGTATTGCCTCATTGCAACATGTCCTTCAAATGGAATAATTTGCTCATCGATACTAACATTGGCCAGTCCGAATTTTATCACAGAGAGGCCTAACTTTCCAGAAACGATCTTTTTCCTTTACCTCTGTCGCAACAGTGTTTTCATCTACCATTCTAAGGTTGTTACGAAGATGATAAAATCTGTCTCTTGCAATATTATCAGCTACAAGTGGATATCTCGTGCGGGACTCCCAAGCCATTCTTATTCGCGGAAAACCTAACAACAACAGAACAATACTGGCACCAAAAAAATTATTCACTTCTTTAGTGGTAGTCTGGGAGGGTTGACGGTTCGTCTGTCACACAGTAACAACGCGGTATTGAAATTTGTAAATATAAAATATTAAATGAGTATATAAATGGTGAATACGTGTTAAAAAATTGTGCTATCATTCCTTGAAGCTTTTGTGCAAATAATCGTCACTGACTAACATCTGTTGTGATAGATAAACATTAACTTTGCTAAAGTGTTATATCTTACTACCTACATTTATAATAACGAATGAACAAAGAATACATATTCAATCAAAAGTGAATAATATTTATAGTGTGTGAGTGGTTCGATCAGAGTATAATATAAACTTAACTTTACAAATAATATAAACTGAACTATCTGCTATTAAAATAAATCTAATATAATTTTATAACAGTGACATCTCTTAGATTACTTGAGAAATAAAATAATAACTATGAAGTGTACATCGTGTGGAAAATTTGTCTCAGAAACAGATGGCGTTAAATGTTCGGGATGCGCTTGCTTCTTTGATAAAGTATGCGTTAAGATCCCAAAAACCAAAACAATCACGCAGGACTGGTTGTGTCCTACATGCCGGAAAAATACAGCCGCGACGGTTAACGTTTACAGCACACCGCCGTCCGTTTCTGTATCAGATATAAATATATTAGATGAAATTAAAAAATTTCGGCATGATATGGTCACAGAAATGGGTGAAATGCGCAGGGAAATAGCAGTCTTAACCAACAGTATGGATAAACTTTTTAATACAGTAGAATCTTTGAGCAACCGACTGGATGGAGTCGAAGGTAAAGTGGCTGTATTGGAGCAGCAATTCCTTGGTAGTAATTCGAATATACCGAATGAGGAGCTGACAAATATGGTTACACAACTGAAAAATGATCTGAATGATAGAGAACAGGAACTACTCCATACCGATTTAGAAATTAATGGACTACCAGAGCATGGAAGTGAAAATCTTACACACTTATTTACGCTTTTGGCCAATAAATTAGGTGTCAATATTGATGAGAGGGATATTGTCAGTGCTCAGAGAGTGGGTCCACAACGCATCTCACCGAGCCAAAGCGAAACAAAACCTAACGCTCGCACCGTGACGATAAGACTTGCACGGCGCTCTATCCGGGATAAACTCCTCCAGGCTGCCAGAGTCCGCAGAGGCGCAGACACAGCAGGGCTAGACTTACCTGGCGCTCCCACTCGATTTTATGTCAACGAGAGGCTCACGCGTGTAAACAGGCTGCTGTTCCGTAAAGCCCGCGAGGAAGGTAACAGACTCAATTGGCGTTACGTCTGGACGAGAGACGGGCGTATTTATGCCCGTGAAAGGGCAGACTCCACGGCCAAACGTATTCGAACAGAGGAGGACATTATACAGGTTTTTCGCAAAATAAAGAATTAAAAACAATATATATATCAGTGTTTAACTTTTCTGTGCATAAGGTTCTGCCACAAAATTGTAGTTTTTATCACTTTATTATCAAATACATAACGATAAATTTATTCTGTTTTCTAAAATTAGATAAAACATCTTATATCTTTACGTATATAATTTCATCAAATGTTTTCACTCTAAACTTAATCATAAACAATAACACTAAGTCAGCTCAATGTGCAATTAATTGTTCGATTTTTATATTTTCATATATTTTTTTAATTATATTGTTATTTATAGGAAAAACATGTCTTTATGTTATCTTTACGTTTATAATTTCATTAATCGTTCTCGCTGAAAACTTAACCATAAACAATAATATTAAGTCGGTTCAATGTGTAATGAATTGTTCTATTATTTTATTTTATTTCCATTCACTTCAAGAAGTATTGTTAAATTTAATAATGGTTTTCCTTGGTTTTGAGATAATGTTTTTCTATATGCCCATTCATGATTTAGAATTTAAGGTTTATTTTTATATAACCATAAGAAAAACTTTTGTTGCTTGTACAAGACATATTGTCAATTCAAATAATGGCATTGCTATAACCTTGTATATTGTGTGTTATAATTCAATTAAACATGCTCAACTTTTGCTATTTAATTTGTTCACCAAACTGTGCAACTATGCTATGTTTAACATAATTCATAAATATTCGGATTGCTATTCGCTGTCATGTATAAATCTACCTGCAATATGCTTTAGTTATGTCAGATCATCTTGTTATGGGCAAAATAATATTATTATAGTCGTGTTAGAGGACAAGTGTAAATCCGTACTGTTTGTATTAAGGATGAGTGATTGTTACAACTGCCAAAAATATTTATACATTCATGTATTTATTTTATATGTATATTTTTATAATTATAAGCTATTATCACATATACAATTTATTTCAGTAATCCCCTTTCCTGAAATAGTGTTGTTTTACGATGTAAAGTCTAATATTATATTATATATCCCTTTTAAAGTTTTAGTAGCAGTATTTTATTTAATAGAATCGAGTCCTTATCTTTACGCTTTATATATGTATTATTATTTATATGGATTTCTTTACTACAAGGTGACCTATAGATTTCCACTTAATAATTTGATTCTTGGTCTCCTGAATGTTAGATCTCTGTATACCGGCTCCGATGAACTGCACGCTAGTGTTCTTAAGTACTCACCAGATATTTTAGCCCTAAATGAAACCTGGACTAGGGAAGGTGCGGAAAAATATGTGCCAACACTACCTGGTTATCAGTTTAAGCATACCCCTCGAACACACGGAACCCGAGGAGGTGGAGTGGGATTTTATATTCGTGAAGGATTGCGAGTTCGCGTACGCCCTCACCCCTCTTCTGTGCTTGAACAAATGTGGTTGGAGCTTATCTTACCAAAAGTGGGACGCATTGCAGTGGGTACAGCATACAGGCCAGAGACGGTAAGTTTGGGGATGGCTATTGATGCGCTCAGCGAGTCCATAAGTACGTTTGGGCACTGTAGGCATACTTTTGTACTTACCGATTTCAATGTTGATCTGTTGAAGCCGGATAACGGCAAGGCCACGGAGCTGCTCGCAGTGCTCGCACAGCAGAGCCTACATCAACTGGTGAAGGAAGCTACGCGAGTTACGAGTACATCAGAGACGCTTCTCGATCTAGTGATAACTGATGCCCCGGAGTTATGTAGAAGTTTAAATGT
>CAJQZM010037855.1:0-10919 GCA_907164665.1 Colias nastes | reverse complement strand
TATGAATAATACCTAGAAAATATCATGCATATAGGTGCTTTAACTATAGTCTACAGGGGGGTGAGACTAACGGCAGAGAATAGAATAAACGCTAAGGAATAGAAACTGCTATCGCTAATTTTTGACATACGGTCATGATATTTTAGTAATGGTTCGGTCACACTACCCACGACGACGACGACCACGACCAAAATTTTCATCCTGACAAAATTGTTTCAAAATAAAATATTAAAATTTCCCGTCATACTGGTACTCGGAAAGAAAAAAAATTCGAGTACAGTTAATATAAAAATAGGTTTTTTGCGATTTTCGCCGAGACGGTAAGTTAATCATATAATTACCTTTTACCAAAATTGTAGATCATAAAATTATCTATAAAAAACTTCAAATACATTTTTATCTAGGAGCCGCCGTTTCTACGAAAAATCTATTTTTTCATTCGTTGATCTCAAAAAAAAAATTCCAATCACCAGAACGACAGGAAATTTTAATATTTTATTTTTAAGTGTGTTTTTCACAATTTTGTTAAATTGCGACTGGATGAAAATTTTGTTTGTGGTCGTCTTCGTCGTTGGTAGGGTGAACAAATCCTTAGCGAAATATCGTACGCTTTTGACAATTAGTATCGCTAGCGGATTCTATTCCTTTGCGTTTTGACGGTTGTCTAAGCGCTCAGGTAATTATAAAGTTAATTACTTAATGTGGTTTTAACATTTACACATTTACTGTCAATTTCGTATTAACATTAGTGGTGTCCGTGTCACCGAGTGATTAACTGATTTAAATAAGTTTTCATTTCATTTAAATTTTAATTTGCACCGAAAATGCATGGTCTTGTACATTCTTGAAAAAAATATTTATTTAATTCTTATTCATTCCTACAAAAGAAAAAATATCACGGATTTAGCCCATTTATGCTTTCCTAATAGGCGGGTCCACACAGAGCGAGCAGCCTCGCGCAGCGTTTTCCACGCGAGGCTTTTTAAAGTGAAACTTCTTTAGGCGTGCTGAAAGTAAAATTTCAAGGACGCGTCATGGCAATACGATCACGTATGCAACGATTTTGGTATCATTAAATTTTGCCAAAGAACTTCAGCAACATACGCTCTTTTTTTCCATGTAAACATGGCACGGTCAAGGTCGCGTTAGAGTAGGTATATATTCTATGGTCAAGAAAATCTGCGCAGGCGGCGATTTCCTCGGCCGAGCCACGTCAACATAGAGAGGCTGTTCGTTCTCAGAGGATCCGCCTAATAAAAAAGAATCAACAATTAAAATCAACGCAGCTATTCGTAATAAAACACTGTAAAATCAACAAATTCTTTGTCGTGTATGACAGCTAATATTTGTTAAACATTTTTTGTTTATTTCGCAAATTCGACCATAATATGCGTCATGTTACTAAAAAAAAGTACCTACAGAGGGTAAAACAATAGGAGTTAAACAAACTTATATTGAAGTGTGTTAGGTAATAGGTTACGTCAATAATCATAATGTAGGATCTACATAAGTGGTAACTTAGTAAAAATATATTTTTTACATCAACACGCAGCTTAAAAAGCTTATTAAGATTTAAGAATCTACATATTATTTTTATGTTCTAAGATATTTTTGTAACTTGATTTTTAGGTCTTCCATCGTTTGGTTTACAAATAAATCCCTATTCGTTAGTCAGGGTATCACGCGTGAACGGCTCTACAGATTAAGCTAGTTCTAAAGATTGTGAAAGGAGAATTTTATAACACTATAGTTATGTGTTTCGGTACAAATATATTATAATATGTATGTCCGCCAAACGAGCGGAGATCTAACCGCCGACATCCGTTCAGACTGCATTTATTTAATTTGACAGGATATGGTCGCGCTCGCGTGACAAAGGTACCCCAAATCTAGATCCTTCCAGAAGTCTTGTATGACCTATTTGTGTTAATTGAGTGTTATATTACGTTTTTATGATGCAATGTTTTTATATCAAGATGCCACTAGATATTAAAAGCATAAAATATTTGAGTCCCGATTTACTTACTACATATTATTTATTATCAAGTCTCTCATATTGCCCAATATAAATTTATACAAAATTTTGTTTTAAAATGTTTGTTCGGGCTGATCTCGAAATCGAGTAAAGATTTTAGCGCGTCTTTTATTAGCTAGACTAATTTTTAACAAACTTATAAGAAAGAGATTATCTTAATTTTTCGTGATAAATTTCACCTACCACAGTCGACGTCATGGGCGTCAGCTAGTCATGTACAAGCAATTCACATAACTGCATAGCATTAATCTCACGTTTCCGTAACAATGCATGGCAGGATACATGACGCCTCTTCGCGTGTATGTTGCAGTCACTTCTTGTAAAGAAATCTATTGTTTTACTACAACAAAACTTTTCTTGTTTTTCCTAATCTAATTTTGAATTAGGTATATAGTAAAAAATGCGTACTTGTAAAATAATTTTTGATATAATTTTACTTGCATTTTAGGTACAAAATGTTGCAAAAAAAAATGCAGAGATCCAATAAGATTTGTAAAATATTAAAATAATGCATAGGACTTTAAGACGTAAGACGTAAAATTTAAATTAAATAATTATTTCGCTGTTTTCATGGTTATTCTGCTATCTTTGGCGAAAACAAGTAAAATAAAAGAAAGATCATAAAAAATAATTATTGCAATATAATAATTATACTAACAAAAGTACTTACTTGTTATCGTTTTAAATTATTTTCATCATCGTTACTGTACAAAATTACCTTGCTTTAGGTACTCTGATGCTTCATTCGAGGGAAAAAATAATTCTATGTACAAATAATCCTGGACGGAGTAGATACGGCAAGAGCTGGCTTAAAAGTTAAAAGGCATAATTTTTTAATTATTTAAGTATGTTATAAACGCGGAAAATAGCTTGGTTGTAATTATAACTATTTAATTAATAAAACATTCGATTCGTTATATTTTATTTACACTACCTATATTTTTTATTCAATGAACGTTACTAGCCGTAACATGTACGTTGTATATAGCAAATTATATATTAGACACTTGTTATGTAGGTCGGTCCATTGTCGAGCACTTGAGCTGTTTTCTTGTGCAATAATCCAGCAAATAATGATTAAGGTATTTAACAAATATCCTTCGAGATTAACGCAAAAGACTTAATTTTTCTAAGCCTTACTACTTGAGTAAAGAAAATTACTCTTGAGGCCTAACCATTAGTTAAGTTCCTACATAATATAGGTACTGTTTAAATATGTGAAATATCTATGTGTAAACAAAATAAAACAACATACTTCGACAGTTATGCAACAGAGTTTATTGCAAGAAAATAGGTAGTTGAAATAGTTTTTCCTCGTTCAATGTTATCCCTTCAATAAGACAGAGATTTATCATAGAACATATTTACATCTTACATTTTAGAAAAATACCATATATCACTAGCTATGTTGAAGTGCATTAAAAATAAATAAGTAGGTATGTAAATAATAGGAGGCGAAATAACTCCTGACAAAAATCCAAGAAAACTTCGCATGAAAATTCGCACGCGTAGGTATAAAGTGAAGCGTGACGTCTGCGTCTCTAATATCGAAATCCATACTTATAATATTATAAATGCGAAAGTAACTCTGTCTGTCTGTCTGTCTGTTACTCAATCACGCCTAAACTAGTGAACCAATTTGCATGAAATTTGGTATGGAGATATTTTGATACCCGAGAAAGGACATAGGCTACCTTTTATTGCGAAATATGTACCACGGGCGAAGCCGGGGCGGACCGCTAGTAAGTAATATATAAGTAATATATTTACTATGGTTTATTTTAACTAACTTTGACCATGATATAGATATCTTAAATCTAACCAAAAAATGGGTAGAACTGATGATTGACCAGAACAAAATGCACTGTTAATTTTATCAAAATATGTACTAACCTAACGGCCATATCAAATGGCCTATATTAGAGCTAATATAAAACCAATACACGTAATAGCCCTAGGCATGTGACATACTTCTAGATTTGTAGGATGTATATGTTAATTACGTTGAGATTTACGATGGTAATAAAAGTGAGGTTTTAAGGTCATTAAAACCGATCCTTTAAAGAGGGTATTGTAGTTCTGTTCGGATTCTGGCAATGTTCCGAATACTGCTTACTACTGCTTACTGCATCACAAACAGCAACTTCTTTATTTATTTTGCATTTTGCGTACAATACGGGACTGATAATAATTATGATAGTGTATCAGATATTGACATTATTTCTATGTCAAAAGGTTCCAACATCACTAGGCTACAATCAAGTCTAGATTTTCGTCACGTTTACGCACTACAGTGTTCCGTGCAAACACTATGACCTCACTACGGAATTATTCCTCAGTCACTGCCATTATATTTATATTAATCTGAGCCGAAATACGTTCTAATCACGCTATTTTTGTAGATCAACGTCCTTGGAACGCCCTTTTTGGCATATTTCAGGTGATTTTGGCGTGTAAATTTAGCAAGTTTTTTTATGGTATTCGTACCTCCTAGTTCGGTGTTGTCGCATGTATAAGACAAAATACTTTTTAGATCAATTAAGTGCTAATATAACAATTGCTTCTCAGGGCCGGATTTAGAGGTCCAGAGGCCTCGGGGCAACAAAGGAGTGGAGGCCCTTCGCCCCAAATTATTTTCCAAATAAAATGAACAATTTTTCTCAGTCGAGTTTTTCAATAAATAATTTATTGTGAAACCAAGTAGATTCTCTTAGTATTTAACAAACGCATATAAATATAATCGGAAACAAGAATTATCTGAACTAAATTTTAGTGATAACGAACGGAACCTTTCGAGCTTTTTTTGCCGAAAAATCGTTGATGATTTCGCTGAAATCCAGTTCTCGGAGTAAATCGCTTTCAATGCTCAGGAGAGAAAGCTTTGATAGACGGTTTTGTCCCATCGTGGTTCGAAGCCTATTTTTTATAATTTTCATTTTTGAAAATGAGCGCTCTCCAGTGAACAAATATAGATCAATGATTTCTGTTAATATTTAAGATTAATATAATCAAATAATCATGTACAGGCTGTAGGTAAAGGTAAAAGTGAAAAAAAAATATCAAAGGAAAAGATGTTTACTAGTTTTACTAGTTGGAATTTGAAAGATTTTTTTTTCGAAGTCTATTGTGGGGGCCCCCTGCTTGTGGAGGCCCCGGGGCTTTCGCCCCGGTTGCCCTCCCCTAAATCCGGCCCTGTTGCTTCTACTTCAAACTGTAGGCCTAGTGTGAGTTTTTATCGAGAACGAAACGTTACTATCGCGTCTGCGTCACAGCGAAATTTGTATGGGGAATCAAAGCTTCCCCATACGTCCGCTAGGGGCGCTGTTCGATTTCCCATAGTAATTCGGCTGTGACGCAGACGCGATAGTAACGTTTCGTACTCGATCAAACTCACACTAGGCCTACAGTACCGATGACGAAAAATATAAACTTTGCCATGATAAAAGCCAAAAGGGATATTTCATACTCTTTGCTGCAGTGCAAGATGGTGCAACTATATAGCAATTAATATTTTATTGTTTTATTGCAAATGTTCACTAGTTATAAATACACAATTAAAATGCAGCGGTTTAGATCTTTTGACTATTTCACCATTTAACTTGGAATAAGTATCATTTTATAGGTCTAGCAACTAAGACAAATTACTTTTTGGAGCATCACAACATCTTCCAATTATTATTTCAATGTTTATTTAAACAAATTGAATGTCTCTCTTATTTGCGAGACAATAATCAATTTTCCATTTATACACGGGTAGATTACATTGATACATAAAACATAATATCGCATAAAGCACGTTGAGAACAAAAGGAAATAAAATATCAATATCGAGTCGTAAAAAATTTAATTTAACATAAAAATGCGGTAGGCGGTAAACCATTTAACGTAGTTCGCATAATAATTTTATAATTTTCACACATGAGAATGGTATTTTATTAAATTAGATTAATATGATTAATTCTAATAGAATTAATTTCATTTCCTTGTTAAATTTTTCGAAGACAGATTAGCGCAGTGGTTAGTGATTAAAACTTTACAGGATGTAGGTTCGATTTATCGTGTGTTAAATAAGTATGTATTCATATTTTAGCGATTCGCATATAAATCATATACTAACACTTGTATAGAATATTATAGTAAGAATACAATTCCTTCATAAATCATTCGACATAAGTATTTAACTTACGGATCTAGCCACCATTGTAATATCAGCAAACACTTACCTGAAAAAAGAAAAAGGAAAAACATTTAATATATTGTTTTATATTTTAATGAGGATCATAGGATATCTAGAATAAGATCCACTCTTCTAATGCCCCGAAAAAGAACAACGAATTTTCCCAACGTTCGCGCGAGCGCGCGCAAGCGCGATTAAAGCGCGTTTTCCATAGAAAGTGATGTGTGTAATAAAAGTGTATTATTATGTCTTTGCAAATCTACATTTAGCAACAGGCTATTTATAAAAATAGCTTCATTCTAACATGAGATCACGTCGAGGTGTACAATGCGGCACTTAAGATGCTAATGCTATAATAGTTCTGTGGCCCCAATTATTAGATGACGCTTTTCCTGTGAAATCGTACTCCAAGTCCAATTCAATTGCACGACGCAGTTAGGGCTGACGAATTTATTTCATTTTTATTGAAGGATTAAGACACTAGAATTTAGAAGTCACGTACCTATTATAGTAACTATGTAATCGGTGCTAGAAGTAATATTTCATCTCGTTTGAGTTTCGTATATAATAGTTCTCATAACTTTAGAAAGGAGAAATTAAGATAAGTAGTAAGAATGGTAACATTTGTTGGTGTAATCTTTTAGTTACTACATACTTAGAATTCTGCATCATTTCATTCAAATCTAAAGAATTATTAATTCACCCAAAGATTATTGTTTTGGGCATTAGGTAGGTAGGTATGTGATGTTGTTTACGACTATACAAGGGTTCTTGAATTCGGTATTTTGGCAAAAACCGCTTTAAAACTTTATTGAAATTGTTTATTATTTATAATATTTATTTAAATATAGCTTCTAAAAAGTATATCATAGCTGAATAATATAAAGGGTTTATTTTAGTATCGTTGGTGGAGATCCAATGCGTTATGCAACCCTAGACATTTAAACAAACCTAGGATTTCTATATTCTAATACTTATTTACTAACTACGTATATATTATCTGTGCTAACTACTAAATCACACGGACAAAGCAACGACTATAATTAGTTAAAGTTGCTCACATCCGCAGTCAGTACTCAGAAATCATTAACTAGATTTTTCGCAATAAAATAAATATGCATAAAGCCATAAACAATATTAAATTGAAGTAAAAGTAACATATTAGATCATACTTTCCAGAACACGTTTATTTTGAATACCGTATAAATAAGGCATTTACAGACTGTGCGTCTTTTAAATATTAATTATTTAATTTTTGTTATGAATGTGGTTAGATTTTTGTATATTGTGTAGTATCAGATTATTTAGCGGTAGTATTAACATAGACAAAAAAATTGAGAACAATAAAATAATAATGATATATATATGTAATAAATATAGATATGATCATTATAATTAATTTTAGTATAGACTTATAACGAAAGAGACCAATCAGTATTATTTATGTATCAAATTTAATTATTTAAAAATATCCATGGATATTGCTTTTATTCATTACATAAAAGTAGGGAAAACGGAAGAAAACACATTGATGCACAATTGTCGTCATATGAAGCTCAAATTTTATCTTTGCGTTATGTTGTTTCTTTTACTATTAACCATCGTAAGGTATATTCTTGTAAATCTTTAATATGTTTAATGCCTTGCGACTATAATGCGACTAGTCGCAGTTCAGTACCAAGCCATTTCGTCGAACTTAGATAAAAGCCGAATCGAATCGACAACCTTGCGGTACGCTACTGAAAAAAATACGATTAAACCTTCACCGGTCACTGATTATGTAGATTTACTAGTGCAGTATAAACAATTGCGACTAATGAAATTGTTATGTATTTACTTTTTTTGATGTTTTGAAAAAAAACCAAGGTTGTTCAGGAAAAAAAAATATGTTACAGAAATTTGCATGGCATTTTTCACTTCCTGCTTTTACAAGGAGGCTATTAGGCTTCAAGGCTTCATCTATCTTAATATTCAAATTCATTCGAATCCATTCAGCGCTTCCGATGCGATAACGTAATAGGTAGGCAAAGTTACTTTTGCACCTATAAGTTTTCTTTTATTTACAAATGTAACCGGAAAATTATGGAAAATACAAGTTGATTCACTGGTGACATCGCGTAAGATAATGTGCTAATTTCTGTAACCATAATAAAATAACTCAAACTCAGCCGTGATTTTTTGTATATTTTTTTATTATATTCTTTTCTATATATGTCATGTAAATATTAGACCCAATTATCTTAGTTTCAAGGGTGTACCTTGGAGTAATAGGAAGGAAGATTAAAAAATAAACTTGACCTTAAATAAAATTTATGGTTTCATGGTTTACATTGTCTTCTAATAATTGTGATGTTTAAAAGAATGTATTTATTTACAGGGTTTACTGTTTGTCATGTTTAATTTCATTATCTTTTTTTCTATGATTGCATAAGTTCATTGCATTTTTAATTAAATATTTATTTTTGTTTAAAAATCGATACCCAGTTAGGAATTATTTTTCTAAAGAGAAACAATAAAAATTAAAATGGTCTTGAAATTATATTTCCGTAATCATTGAAATTATTAAATAAATATTTAAAAATATATTTTCTAAATCTAGTCAATAGACTGCAAATAATACCTATAGCACATTTTATTACAGTGTAGGTAATAAATAATAATAGTTAATTAAGTGATTGATTATCCATACAATTTCAATTTTCCCCATCACCTAAAGCCGTTGTAGTCATACTTACTTGCGATCGAGTGTAAAACATTTAACAGGTTCAAGCTAACCCACTTTGGACCACTTTCAATATAATCCATACTAATATTATAAATGCGAAAGTAACTCTGTCTGTCTGTCTGTTACTCAATCACGCCTAAACTACTGAACCAATTTTCATGAAATTTGGTATGGAGATATTTTGATACCCGAGAAAGGACATAGGCTACTTTTTATCCCGGGAAAATGACGCATTCCCGGAAATCCCACGGAAACGGGAACTATGCAGGTTTTTCTTTGACAGCGCGGGCGAAGCCGCGGGCGGAAACCTAGTAAATAAATATTTAATAATTTATTCTACACGAATTTACTTCCCATTTAAAATTATCGTGATAATCGTGAAGGCTTTTCGTGATAACTTTAAAAAAATATTGCTTAAAAATTTAACTGTGTTAAGAGACATGAGTGTAATAATATGACATTTTTGTAAAGTATTCGTGTACCATGTGCATGCTGATACCATTTTTTATGCTAATTAAAGACTTGAATCACTTTTCCTAGAACAATTAGTTTACCGTAATGAACAGCCAGTATTTATGTATTTATCATGTGACGCATAGCCATTGTTACGGTGACATAAAAATCATACAATTTTGTCAGTTTGCACGTGCTTCACGACTCACGAGTGATCTGCAGACCTACGGTAAATATTTGTATGCGGTTATGAGATGCGGATGTTTATTTATATAATGTTTGGATAAAAAATATCCTATTACACATCGTTAGCGCTGTATGCGTAATTATTAGTACGGGAATTATAAATGTAGGACTAAATCTCAAAATGTTGTGGCTAATTCATAGCCAACACTGTCAAGCTTGAAAAATTATGCCTATTATATATATTATATATTATATATATATATATAATAGATTTTTTTTCATGTATCTCTCTAGACTCTACTCTTCTCTTTTCATATTCGGCCTTAAATAACGTCACATCGAACGAAACTAAACTATTTTTGGCACAAAGAAACAAAACCATTTATTTAAAATTTGATATGCCTAACACAAAATAGTCCTTTGCAAATGAATAGATATAAAACAAAGCGCAATTTTTTCGCTTTTTTTCAAGTATTCACATCAAAAATGCCTACAGCAGCGTATAGCAAATAGTATCATTGTCGCAAACTCGAGTTGTTTGCAAAACCTGTTTCGCACGTGGAGCTGTCGCGGAGCTGCGTAAACAGTGATACAGTAATTATTCTAAGGCCAGATATGTATGAGCATTTTAAACGTTGAATTAAAAAAAATAAGAAGAAGAAACATTGACAATTAAGCTGGTTGACAGACAGGCTGATAGGACGCTTGAGACTTCTAGCGGATTGGCCACCCATGATTCCTCAGAAAGTTCGCAAAAAAATGATAACGGTATTTATAATTTATCGTCATACAAAACCTTTATTTCGGGTGATTTGCACTATTTTCTCTCAGTTTCGATCAAGAGCGCTGTTTTATAATATGCTGATGAATTTTCACTAACCTTTGTAAAAATACAATGCAATATATTTAGGTAGATAGTAAGTACCCACATTTTTTATTTTAAAGTTGTTTTCCGTAAATAAGTAATCAGGCTCATAAAAAAGCTAAGAATTGAACCGCCGTATATTAAAAACGCACTAGTATAATCAGCCTTATTCAAATTTGGCGCTATTTATCGCTCTCGCGCTTATTGCGGTTATTATCATTCGACAATTAAACAGCTTGTAAATCTAGATCAACTTTTATGATAATTTTTTTATCTTAATTTTGATTTTTATGTTCGTATCTAATGTGGGGTAAAGTCAATTCCTATAACCATAGTATAAAAGTATTTGATACGAGATAATTTATGATAAAGATTGATAATTTATTAAGAATCATAAATTAAAAAAAAATGTTTTATGGGTTGTTATTTATAGTAAGTATCAGTTAATTTTAAAGCGCAATACACACTGAGCCCGCCG
>CAJQZM010037854.1:0-11267 GCA_907164665.1 Colias nastes | reverse complement strand
AGAAGATTAGCATGTTAAAATAAATAAACACAACATTTTGCTATTTAGGTACTCTTGCTCTACCTCAGACCTCTTACAACGTTGTATGAATAAGTCTGCTAGACTTTAGTGTAGGTAGTGTATTTAGTGTACCTACTTTATTTTAATTCGAAAATATCGATAAATATTTCCCATAGTCATCGAGGCTAGTGCTAGTAGGTACCTATAGTGGGTAGGTAGTGATTTGATCTTATGTTATTAATTTTATAACATAAAAATGTATTTTATTTAGTCTTAAATTCTCTATCAAAAGAAAATTATTACCTATATTTCTATTAAATATGAAGAATCCTACTACCTAATATTATAAATGCGAAAGTTTGTGAGGATGGATGTATGTGTATGTGTATGTATGTTTGTTACTCTTTCACGCATATACTACTGAATCGATTACAATGAAATCTAGCACACATAATATAGACGGTAACTTGGATTAATACATGTGATAGGTTTTATCCCGGAAATCTCACGGCAACGGGAACTATGCGGGTTTTTCTTTGAAAACGCGGGCCAAGCCGCGGGCGGAAAGCTGGTAAGTTATAAACTAATGCTTCAAATCATCTTTAAGCTTGTTTTAACTCCCTCCTATAGAAAAGAAACCAATTGCGTAAATTTGTAATGCTACCTGAAGGAAAAGAAGATACCTACTGCCTTAGATCAAAGATTAGGCAGGTAAGTAGCTACTACAAATTCGAACCTTTTACCTACTCAAAGAAATTTCTGTTATTTGTGTTAGTAATAATAAGCAATTATCCTTTAAAATGAAGAATTTTATATTATACTTATGAATAGCTCTTTTTAAAGAAATTGAGACGATTGCAATTAGCACACGTTTACTCTACAAGTAGGTAAATATTGCTCTATAAATAAGTACTGACCCTTCCGATGGCTTTACTTTCCTCCCCGTATTTCATTTCGCCAACTCAACCTACAACAATAAGCGTTATCATTACGAATAGTTGTTTCTAATGGGCTCCTCTACAAGCATTATTTAATGAAGTAGATTCAGAGTAAAATGATCGTTCACCTCTTGCCCTTTATAACAGTATCTGATGTAATTAATTCGGTCCCGCTGTGGTCTGTCAGCGGGCCATGACTATTGATATCTGGCCCTATGAGCTCGCCGACATCATCCAATGATAGACTTTTTGCCGCAATGATTTAAACGAAATTAGATTCGGATTCGGGAATCGTCATTCTGTCTTGGATTTTTGACAACAACAACTATCTACAGTCCTCAGTGTGCGTTGAAAAAATTGGGTAGGCCGGAGATGTTATCCCGAAATGTGAACGATTTCGCTCCCTCTAGTTTGTCACAATATTCCCAACAACTCTTTGTTCCAGAATGCTTCAATGTTCTAAAAAATTATTTGAGCTGACGTAGATATTAATATTTTAAACGTTCTTGCTAAACCTCACAGAGTTAAAAATATTATTCTGAAGGTATAATAGCAAGAAGCAGCCACAGAGGAAGAACCTTTTAGTGCTTCGGTAGTTTTCAAACTACAAGTTGGCAGGCTAATACGAGTTCCTACAAATACAATTTCTTATCTACACTAATATTATAAAGAGGAAAACTTTGTTTGTTTGTTTGATTGTAATGAATAGGCTCATAAACTACCTACTGGACCGATTTTATAAGTTCTTTCACCATTCGAAAGCTACATTATCCACGAGTAATATAGGCTATATATTATCACGCTAAGACCAACAGGAGCGGAGCCACGCGGGTGAAACCGCGCGGCACAGCTAGTTACAGATAAAACAAGATCTTTGCGAATGATTTCTGCATTAAAATCATGTTCTCAAACAATTAATTAGTAACATTAATAAAATCGCAAACTAACGCAACGTCAATACAAACCTGGAGGCGTCGTATATTTATCCAGCCCATAAGGATAAGGGTATCATCTCTAACCCCTGCTGAGGTTTCATGAAAGCGTACTCAAGGAGCCGAACATACACGCATACATGATATGCGATAATAATTTAATACGCCATTTGCTCGGAAGTAAATTGAGCAATTTATACACGTCGGCGCCCGCGCATCAAGTGAGCGTGCGCGGTTTAATGAGCGCATGCGGCTGTGTACACGGCACTGCGCGAACAATTAGTGTCATTGAATATTTCAGTTCGTGATTTTGTCAGCAGCGTATAGAAAATGTTATGCGAGATATCAATGTGCAATTGTAAAATCTTTAGCAAGAAAGTAAGTGAGCAAGATTATTGTATGGAGGAAAAGGGGAAATAAGTATTCATTTTCATATCTTCTTTGTGTTACAGAATATTATTTTTTATATTAAAATTATGTATATGGCCCCTGATACCGACAGACAGTAGGTTATTGCTGGTTCTTTCCAAACATCGCAATATTAATATTATCTAGGATTTACATCTTATAATAGAATTATAATTAATTAAAATTCTAACATAAATCGTCGATACAAACAGAACGATTCTCATCATTAATGTTTTTCAAACTTCATAACCCATCCAAAACCTAACATCATTCCGTTTTAACTCAGAAATCATTAAGTGCATCTATTATTTGACTATCACAATCAAAGATCGATTAGAATATGGCAGCACAAAAGAAGGTAATTAATAATAAGAAATCGACAGAACTCGGCGGTGTTGCCACATGCCGCAGCAAAAACAGAATCGAAATGGAGCGATTCGAAACGGACTCAAGTATAAAACGATGACGATTGACGGTGTAGCCCTTTTTGCTCACCGTAGGCCAATGATTTGCATTTGCGGTACCGAAAATGGTATTCATTAATGTGAAGATTTGTTCCTTTTCGATTTCTTTTTTACTTCATATGACAATAAACTAATTTCATGAAGGTACTCTTTCAATATGACGATGTAAATGTATTTTTTACTTATTTATAATTTAAGGAGATCTGTCCGTACAAGACAATGTTCATGCAAATGAAGATATTTCTTTGTCATGTGGGCAATCAGCAACATTTTACATGAACAGAATTTAAATGATAAGAATGTCTTGATGTTTTGAATTTATGCTGTACCTACTTACCTGTACAAATACATCTGGTATTGATATGAGATATTCAAGAAGGCTACTTTAAGCATCCCAAAGCAACTGGCTTAATCACAATTTACGTTGAAGTGAAGAATGCTGCTAAAGTAGTAGTAGCGTTAGCTACTATTACCTAAGTATTATGTGGTACATAGTAGTTAAAGAATGGTTTATGGACATGTTTCTAGTTGACAACTTATACTGTAATAGTAATTCAACTAGTGAGTACCTTAAAGAAATCTTAGGTGCACAAAAACCACATCAAAAACGCCGCCCGAGGCTGATCGGATGCGACGAATTGCATCCATTTTGAAAACAGTACAATGCTATCAAAAACGAATTCTGAAAGTGCTCACGAGAAAGCAGCTCCGTGACAAATTGGTCGTTTAACAGTGTAGGTACTGAACGGTGGACTATCATTTAAATTTATCCTATTATATTATAAGTATCTATATTTATAAATCGTTATTTACTGAAGATAATTTTTAATCGATTTATTTAAAAAGCGATGGTTTTCACTTTCCAATAAGCTTATTTTTTGAGTGACTTTTCCGATTCATGAATAATAAGCTTCTGAAATTACCCCAAAATCTGCTTATATACCTATTATAATAATCGATTTGGTTTTTTTTCTATTTGAGTTATATACCTCCATACCTAATATGGTGTTTCATTCTTGACTTTTAAATTTTTGCACAATTAGGTTATGCCAACGGTAATGCAAACAAGTCAATAGCAAAGTTTACATCAACCATGAACCACGGTTCAGTTAATAAAATGTAAACTGTAAAATTACCAAAAATCAAAAAGTAGAGTCATAGAGTCCGTTTACAATGAAGCTTTCGACTACAACTTCCATAAAGCATGAAGTTGTTTTAGAATATTATTTTTAGTAAACCTTGCTTAATTTTTATTCAGTGAATGATATCTTACAAAAATATTTAACAATTATCATAATTATTCAACGTAACTAATGCCTAACTTTCTCTTCAATGCATGACACAATGACTTCTAATTCAAATGTTGTGTTGTATAGCAATAAAATAGTGTATAAAATATCATAAATTGCTGAATACAAGGGTAGCTAAATAAGCCCTGATAATAGCAAAATGCTAGTCACGACAAGAAGCACATTAAGCGACTCCTGTACGGGGGTTGTTATCAAGATGTAGCCAATCAGCTCTATTGATGGAGTCCATACAGCAAAGGAATAATGATAATTTCTGCTACTTCGCTTAGTTATCAGCTAGATTGTATCACTGGAAAATTGTTTGATTAATTAATAAAATATGTCTCGTCAATAATGCTTTCACTGTTCATAAATATTGTTCATTTATATTTCTTATTTGCAGAGTAGGTAAGTTCGATGCGAATTTTTAAATGTAGTAGGTACCAAAATATTTTTCAGTAAAATATTTTTTTTTATTCATAAAATTGTTGGAAAATAGGTCATCTTGTTTTTCGTTGGAAAGTAGCTAGAATAAAGTAATTTTGACACAAAAAATGACTTCTTTTCTACTCTTAACTTGTTTTGATGTTGAGACTTTCCCAGTTTAATAAATGTCTATGTAAAGATAATTTCTACCTAAGATTATCTTATTAATTATCTTCTTTAATAAGTAACAACAAAATGTATGTACAAACAAACATAGCTGGATCTCTGTTTGTTTGTTTGTTGGTTTGTCAATCTTGGAGTTTCAGTGTAGGTACCCTATGTAATATTCCGAGACTGGTCTCTACTCCCAAGCTAAGTTAAAGTTATGACCGTACGATATCTAATCAACAATAATAAATATTATTCTAGAGCCGAGAACAAATTGAGAATTACTTATGGAATTACTACGTTGTACCTAAATGTAATGATTGAATTCCTACTTGTATCAAAAAAGAAATGTTAACGTTTTTTGTGAGCAACTAAGTACTTCAGAATATGCTACAATTCTACGTGTATAAAGGCAAATAAGAACAAATAGTGGTCAAGGAAAACAAAACAAGTTATTGAAATACAGAAACAGTTCATTTAAACGAATAAACCTATCAATAAAGTCCAATAACACATTTAATATCATATGAAAACGACAATGGAGGCTCATTGAAGTAAATTGCGCTTGTATTAGTTCGCAACCCTTAGGTATCGACAGTGTAATATAGGCTTGTGTAGAAAGGCACTTATGGCCCAGGCGCGTTTTTCCCGAGGTTATAGGCTCCCCTGCAGCGCCCCGCGGGACTCCGGCCACCCCCACTTAACGCAATTTATTACGACCCTTAATAAATAAATAAATAACCGTGGAAAATTCGATGAAATACAACCGCAAGCGCGTGCCGTTATACCTATATACCTACGTTTGGTAATAATTACCTACTGTAAGAAATCGTGAGTCGTGACCTCATTACAAATGGTCCAATTTTTGTACAAAATAGAAGGAAATTAAAAATACTGTTCGATATTTGGCTATTTTAGGTGACTGTTTAGTACCAATTTTATTTTTGTAGTTGTATAACTGGTTTATGCAATAGGTAGATATATTCTCATAAATCGATTTTCATATACCTTATAAGTACTCATGTATCTATCTGGTTATCCCAATTATTTTCATGCATTGTCTAGGCGTCAGGTAGTTCTACGAGTAAAACTATTCAAACCACTATAAAGGTTTTGACCGCGATCCGTATCTGATATCCTTCGTAAATCCATGTTATAGAGACAGTACAAAAACCCTTATTAATTAAGTCGGAGTTAATTAATTGTTTATTAACCGTGTTCATATACATACATGGACTGCAAATCAAATGAGTATGTTAAGCGTGAAGGTAATATGACGCGATGTTACATTCCCCCGATCAAACACGAAGAGTTAAGGCTTTTATGGTAAGTTAGTAACCAGGATCGGTAAAAAAAGTAGAAACTCATTAGTATTCCCGACCAGGAGCACAAGAATTAATGAAGGTGAACAATAATTTAGGGTTTAATTAAAACTGTAGCCCCCCATAGCGCCGCCTCCGCGCCCCACAGAATTATTATTTCTATATAATTTGTGAAAGCCGTAATTTAATAAAACTCACCCGCCTTTCCAAACAAAGGTGCGATGAATTAAGAAAATTACATAAATAAGAAAATTATCTGGGGTTTATGGGTATTGTGTTGTCCAGAAAGAATTTTGTATTAATTTTTATTTTTAGTGTGTTGCTAGAAATTTAACATCTTATCATAATATATTATGTATTATAAGCAGCAATACGAATAAAAATCACTTATGTATAGGATCTGTATACTAAGTGGGTACCTACATTTTTACTTCTAAAAATCCAATCTAATCATCTATCATTACTGAAAAGTTTAATTCTGAAAAAATAGTAACTAACTGCCTCTGCTTACGAAATCCAGTGAAAAATAAATAAATATTTACGTTTTATAAAATAGATTCAAGTACCAAACGTCTTTTCTCACAGGTATCGTGTTAAGTACAATAAAATGTTACCCCAGGCGCTAAGAGAATGGCGATTATTTCCTAAATCACAGTCATTATGGGACCACAAAAGAATTGATGAAAGGGCCCGTTAATAACGGGGAATCGTGAAATTCTTTGAGCAAAACAGTGAATTGTAGATATTTTACTTAAATATGAATTCATAAAGTATTTAAAAAATATATAGAAGATTAAATAAATTGTTTCCGTAATCGCTTGCGTGTCGACGCTATATTAATTTCTTTATAATGCTATACTTAGACGGATTTAATTTTATGTGTGAAAAAAGTAAAACTTGTTAAAATTGTATATTATACAGTATATTTAACATTCATACATATTTTTAGTACCTAATATTTTATAACGTCTTTCGATCATTACAAAAACTTGTTTCATATTATAAAGCGATTGTTGTGATGTTCGCATAGGTTGTCTACTTAAGACCTACACAATTGTAACATTCCTCAAAATTACATAAAAAGTCATTTTTTCAATGGATATAATAAAATCCATACGAACACTTGTCACCAAAATATAACAGATTCCAAACAAAGCCACTACATGGCCCGACGCTTGGCGCCCTTGCCCAAAACAATGGCGCGAAATCCGAAACCAAACGGAAGTACAAGGACCCCCGATGCGGCGATTTTCTTTCGCTCTTAACTTTTGACTCTAAAGAGGGCTAATGCGAACTCGTTGTTATCGCGACGCATTCAAGTCAACTCCGCGACGTTCATTGTTCGAGCGTATAATTATCCGAATCATTCATTGTTGCGTAAAAATCAAAGAATATGCTATGTTCATTTCCCCTGACTAACTCGGACCGTATTGAGCGGATGCAAGACGGTTAAATCTTCTCACGAGTCATTGATTTTACAAGGACTGAACAGTTAAAGCTTTAGGTAATGAGTGAAACCTGAAGGGTTTTAAAAAGCGACGTTCACTTAAATTTAAATGAGATAATAATGATGAAATGAATGAGGAAGTAACAAATATATCTTCTTTTTTCAAAAGCTCTGATTAACCACTAAGGAAGTATTTATTTACCCATTCATCGCTTGGGTGGGTGGAAAGGAATAATGTGAAGTTTGTAGAACCTTTTTGTTTATTAATACATCACAACTTATTTATAGTCGTGGTCGTTGTCTGGGTAAAATATTTAAAGCTTCACACGCAATAATACTTTAGTACTTACCTCATTTTATTTTAAATAAAAGCTTATATAGTAGGTACTATAATTAATAGGAACCTATAATCAATATGAAGTATGTACTAGTATTATTGGCATTAACAAAACTTTACTACTATGTCAAATAATATGGCTGTACCTATTCTAAAAAGCGTACTAAAGATTCCGCCAATAAAAGAATCAAAGGCTATTCGTGTCAAGGCATTTTTAAGTGCAAATTGCATATGTTCCTATCAAGATCGTTTTATTATCAAGTACTTACCGACTTACCCCATTATTTCCCTTATTCTGCGTCACGTGCGCGTAAGAGCTTTTGTAAATGCTTCTTATATGTTCATTTAAACTAGTCACTCCTTAATTCCAAGCCAATGGTCTGTTATGTTCAATGGTACTTAGAGTCGTTGATGTCAAGAGGACGTGTGCTATGTAATATTATCATAGAGCTAAACCTCACTTTACACTTACCAGCTTAGAAAAATAGTGCATATACATAATTTATCTTATATGTAAAAAATATTATCAGGAAGTTATGTTCTGACATAAACAACGGCATCACGTACACACCACCTGAAGATAAAATGGAGACTATTTTTGTTATGTATTAACAGAAATGTATATTTTAGATATTTTAGATTATATATGGCTAAACATAATATGAAAAAGCATATAAGTATGTTAACAAAAAATATTAAAGACTTAAATATTGTTAAGCTACACGTAAGTTTCAATGTAGAGTCATTTAATTCGTTAGTTTTTTATCATGTTATTTTTAATTTCCTAAGCACTAGCCCATACAATCACCAGCAGCTGACAGATCTGAATGAAGTTTTTACTGACTTTTTTGACGAATATAATTTGTTTGATTTGTAAAGATTGAATGGCCAGCCGTGGGCCTGCGCTGTATGCGCTTGCGTCTCGCGGCACGACGCATTGTTTGGTCTTCGCGGGTGTCCCAGTATCCTGCCATTTTCCCCATGGGGTTCTGCTAAAGACCCACCACGTTAATATAGAAGTCACCAATGCGCTTGTAAAATGTCAGCGTTATATAAACGTTATTATTTGCATCCTAACAATGTTATTTGGGAATAAAATAATCATACAGTAGCGCTTGGTTGTGTTTTTTTCATTGTTCTGAAAAACGTTATAGAGTTAGTAGGGAGGCATGTTTTGCTGAAATGTGTTAGTATATAAAATATAGGTTGTATCACATCATAATAATATCACACATTTTTGTATTGCTGATAATACACACACATTATCTTCCTCTATCTACTACCTACTCTTATTGTCTGATTTAAGTAGATACAAAATCTAAGCTTTGGCACGAGCTTTCTCAAAATACCTTTCAATAGATGTTCCTTAAAAGTCATTCCAGTTGTGGATCTGATATCGAAAATATGACCAATAACTTCATAAAGCTTCAAATAACTGTTAGCCCCGGAAACAAACCTCCAAACATTTAAAGTGAAGCGCGACGGGTGTTGCGGAAATTAGTTTATAATATTCTTTTGTGGTTTGTTCTCGTGACTAATTGTTCTGGACGTGTCTCTGCAGGGTTCGTTTAAAAAATAGCATTTTCAAAATGGATCCCGCGGGGACACCGGCATCACCGGCCAGCTGTGAGCGTTCGTGCGCCCGCGACACCGCGGTCTATGCCCTGACCCGAGGTGAAAACATAGGTAACCATTCTATTTTCACGCTTATTTGTGCAATTAAATTGATCTAACTGTGTCGTATTTGAAGATTGATAAAATATTGTTGAACGGTAACTATCGATTGCTGTTTCTAATTTTCAGTGGCCTGTGGGAATTATTTTTATTAAAAGCAAGTTTTTAAATACAATAATTATTGTAAGTCGATGCAATAAAATATTTGAAATGCACATGTTATTTCCAAATGTTATTATATAACAGTAAAGAAACAAAAAATAACATAATTTAAGTAAAATAAATACATTCACTCGTTAATTCATAACCACTGTGCAAGATGCGATTAGGAATAGCGCAATACGGTAGGTACTTTTAGTACCTAGTCATTAATTCTGTTTTAATTTAATAGGAAACTTCCGATCAGCATGTTAAGTTTCTAGCTGACTTTGTGTAGTAATATGCCATTTACTAGTAAAATATTTTATAGCCAATTACCGTAGTGGCCAATAAAGTGGACCATAACTTTTGAATAGACGTCAATATCTATATTAAATTACTTTATTTATTCATTTCTGTTCTTTCGTATTAGTGCAATTTCATATTAAATAGTAATAATACGATAATTTCTGTAAAACTAAGATGTGTTCTAAATTATTAGATGTTTAGTGGGATGTAAAAGCTGTCCCGACAAATGCGCGCGCGCAGCAGGGCCCGCGGGGGGCCCGAACGGTCTCCGAGCCTTTGCATAAATATAACTATTATTTAAACACTTTTGTATATAAATTGATAATATTATGATAATTTATATACGTATACCGATTGCTATAATGTCACAAATATCGAGAAATAGTTTGCTTAATATACCTAACCCTTGTGTTTGAATATGTTTTTGGTAAATGAGAACATTAATAGTATGTAGGTATATCTATCTATATCTAATAGGTAGGTATAGTAAGGTTAAATACATTTTAATATCTAATTTTTAATATCTTTTTTATAAACAGCGTTGTGAAATAGGTATCTACTATGGTACTTAAACGTGTATTTTTCAGGAATGTGTGGAAAATCATTTCCCATTTATTGCGTGATACACTAATGCAAATAAGATATAGTAGGTACTTCTAGAACCTATTTATGATGCTATCCTTGTAAATACGAAGTTGTCGTCGAGTCGCTAAATTATGATACAAGTATAATGTCCCAGTTCCCGTAGTTGGCTTTGAGACAAAGTGGACAATTAATCTCTCTTTAATGTTCTAAGTCGTCTGAAAAACACATTCATTACATGTTATGTGTTTGTAACGATAGGGCTGATAATGTATAAACTTGGACGCTTCTTTTATGCTTCTGACGTAGCAAATAAAAGTTTATTGATATATTAATTTATGTTTTATTGTTGTTAGTTTATCCTGTAGTGGATAATTTACAACAAGGCATTTTTTCTTTTTCTAGTTCTCTATCTTTAGGTATTAAAATTCAATATAAGTACTTAATTCCCTAAATATTGCTAAGTATTCAGGGAAAAAGTTGGTCGCGGAAGAATTCCAACCAATACCCGCGGCCCCATCATTAAAGCGGCTCGACGGAACACAGTGGGCTTTTAGTCGGTAAGAATCCGACATAACCCACGGCTCCTTCCCCGGGGGCAGTGGGTATCTTTGGAAGATTTCCCCACTATAAAAAAAAGGTAGGTATATTGAATTTTGACAGATATTTTCCTGTGTATTTTCCCATCAAATGTGTCGGACATTATTATTTACACTGAGAAAAATTTGCTTTAGCAAAGTACCAATTTAGCTCGGCTAAAAATTATTCTGCTGTATTCAATCAAGCCATATTTAAAATGTGCATTAAAGCTTTGCAAGTATTATACAAGCAAG
>CAJQZM010037852.1:0-15109 GCA_907164665.1 Colias nastes | reverse complement strand
TAAATGTATTTATATTAATAATTGCTGTTCTGTCTGTTCGCTACAAACTTAAAAATTCCATGTTTCAGCTCCTTTAGGACCATAACATAGACAAAGATTTGTAAGTTTTCAGTTCTCTAGCTAGCTTTGTATTTCAGTGGAAATGACTTTGCATTATAATATAAACTGTTGCTAAAAGCGCTTACCTATTTGTTTCATAAATGTTTCTAAATACTACGAAACAGCCTAGTTTCTGAGGCATGGTTTTCCCCTAGAACAGGTGTGGCTGCATACATTAGACACAAGTTGAAGCGAGGACAAGCAATTAGTAATTTTTTAACCTGTAAAATAGAGTGCATTGTGTAATATACACTGTACGATTTATGTACTGTACGGTATAGCCGTATTTTATTATTATATGTATTTCCTGCCTAAAGATTACATATAAACCGAATCTTGTAAATTTTATATACGCACAGTTTAACAGCCATATATTTATTAATTTGTTGCAGTTGTAACAATATATCCCACTTCAATTTGTTTTTATGACGTTTAACTCCACGGTAAATTACTGGCAGTTTTATCGCAATATACAAGAGAGTGTAATGCATTAATATCAGTGGTATTGTTTACACCAAAGTTTATTGTAACCGAGGCATCAGCCGCTTGCAAATACATTCTCGTTATTTATATTGCGACACTACTTTTGCAATCGTCTTTACTTATAAACTAAACGGTATGACGAATTGACGTATATAACATAATATGATATTATAATGCATTATACTAATGTATATTGAATGCAAATAAGATCAAACTATTCCAATTGGCGTAGGTGTAGATCTATTGATCTTATTCATTACTGAGTGTGTCTTTGATTAAAGTCAAGCACGACCAGGTTATGCCTTTTATTTTAAACTGTTGTTAATACAAAGCGATGACTCTTTTAGAGGCTTTACGATGAACTCCATAGGTAATAAATTTAAAAAATGCCTCTTTCGGTCAATCTTTGTCGTTGTACGTTTTAAAATGTTTTGGAGCGGTTACTCAATGTTTTTTTTAGAGTATTTCCTATTTAAAACAAGCTTTAATGTTTCCGCAAAATCTTTCTTGCAATAGTAGTAGTTAAGTAGTTTGCACACAAAATTAAACATCCCAATCACAACAGCATGAATAAAAATCAAAAAGTTTTGATTTTCCAATTCCACGCAGCTTGAATACTTAAGATTAATTGACGCATCTTTGCAGATGTATTAAAAAATATATAATTTAGAGTATTTACACAGTTAATGGCCCATGCCAAAACAACATGATAAGTAGTGCTGGCGTCTTAAATGTTCTTTGTACATATATTTTGTTATTTGAAAGAACAATGACCGGTCATTTTTATTTCTTCTAAGTACGTTTGGCCGCTCTGCATTTTGCAAAAATTGTTGCTTAGACGTAAAAGATATTTATAAATTAATAGCTTTAATTGCGTGAAATAATTGATTCTATTTTTTTTCTCCATATCCACATCAACAATGTTTATTATTGACATACAACAACAACCCATATATTAAATTAGCTTCTTGTATACATTTACATACATATGTATTAAAAATTTAAAAGGAAGGGTAAATCATATTATAATATGGAATCAACAATTTGCCAGTTAATTCTAAAACACTAAACCATAAATGCTTATCAGTAGATAATTGCGAATATTTACAACTACACGATTTTCTTTTAAATGCTGATAATCTCAGGAACAATTAGAAAAGTCATGACATTCATAATGAAGGAAGCAATAGTAAGGTACTTATTTTCAAAAGAAATTTTTATTTAAAATAACACTGTCGCTATCTATGATTACGATAACATGTAAGATTCTTAATTACTTTTCGAAGCACGTCATTTTTGCAGCAGTTCTAGAGAATTGTTACACTTTAATCTATATATCCTTTTACTTTATTTTTCATTTCCAAAGTCCAGATTCAAATTTACATTCAAACTGTCTAACCATAAATAGCAATTAAGTATTCTTCATAACAATTTGCTTTGAATTCCATATTCTCAATTACAGTAAGTATACTAACTAATTCCAACTCAGTTAATATAATTTTACAATTTAAGATAAGCACTATAATATCAAATTTAGAAATTGTAAAAGTAAATAATATAGGTAATATTTACACCGTGCGGTCAACGACCACCATTTCACGAAATTCATTATTCATTACTTACTATTGATACGGTAATTTTAATATTTGAATATCGTCTTTAAAAAATCCCATCAATCATTTTGAATATTTTGTAGTTTGCGAACTTGGTCTATTAATTATCTTGATTTGTATTCATTGAACCTATCCGTGCCTAAATGAAATTCATGAATTAAATTCGTCAAGGAAAATGTAATTCACACAGATAAGTATGAGTAATTTAAAACCTGATCTGTTTTAATATAATTGAATTGAGTAAAGATCATTCGACCCTAGGTCGACAGTAGCTTGCCTCGAAAGCCACGTCACTCAATCTAATTACCAAGTATTGGTAGGAAATCATTGAAAATAACGACTTTTTGCTAAATTTTAATACTTATCTATAGTCATAGATAAACACAAGGTAAAGAGGAAATAATTAGTTTAAAGCAAATGCGAGCTTTTTATACGTAATGAAGTTTCATTAGAATTGAATAGACAATAAAATTATTAATTGTGTCTCTTCAAAATGGATTGTTTTTAACAAGGACAAACCGTTTGTTTTGGTAGATTATATTATAATGCTAAAGATTTTTAAATTTGAAAAAAATATTCTTATTTTTTCATTAAATAATTATCTAGGTACATACGTCATTCATCTGTATTCAGAGATGAGTGACGATGTAGGGTGTTGCATTTTTCTTAACACTGTAAAGACTAAACGTTCACTAAACCCGCCTTTTGTTCAAAATCTTGAAATTCTAGGTCAGTCGAGATGACCGTTCTGAAATGTATTTTCCTCCCTATATTATCCGTCTCCAAAAACTACGACGACCTTCCAGCTAACCTCAACATAGATCAATTACATCATTCACTCACTAACAAGCGAACCGTTCAGATCACATGACCGGCTCGCATGTGACAGTTGACCCAACCCCTTTTATCTCGATAAAGGATGTACGCTGGAGTTGCTTATTGCTAAATTACCGTTCACAATGAGAAGCAAACAACAGCTATTAATGGGCCTGTTCTTCCGTCTTTGATCATTGTTCAATATTCAGAGATACGATCGACGATAAAAAATTAATAAGCGATATGATGGATGCAACGCAATTACTTATGTTGCGAGCATAATTAATTGCGTCTGTGTGTGCCACAATTCTCATTTTCTTTATTAATACTAGTATAAAAAGACCCTTATAGTCTTCTTATAGTCTATTGGCAACATTTATTTGTGAAATGTTTATTTACTGATTTTTGACACACAGTTTTTTCACAATAAGTTTCTTGGTCTCGCCTCGTGCGTGACTAGAATTTGTCGAGAATTACTTAAGATTATGTGTCAACATCATGGGAATCAGCATGCACCTAGGTGAAGGTACATTATTTTCTTGCAAAATACAACATATTTATGTGAATTTCCTACGAAAGATCAATGAAAACGAATAAATAATATTGATTTGTGTTATTTGCGCCTTCGGTGACTAATAAATATTCAAGTGAGAATATGAAATTATTTATTATCTGAAATTGTTAAACCAGCTTGATAAAAATGAGATTTATTTACATTTTGACTATATTTCTAACTGGGAATGCCACATAAAACCCAATTGTTAACATTTTTTACGTGTATTGCTTGAAAACACCCATCATTGACTGTACAATCATTCCATTAGTCAATTTTCTTACTTTGAAAGGATTGGATAAATAAAATTTCAATTTATTATCAAAAAAATAATAAGTAGGTAACATAAAAGGGCGTTTAGCTTAGAAGATTTACTAAAAATGTAAGTTACGTTAAATAAAAAAGGATGTTATGTTTCCATATTTTGATAAATTAATGTCTTCTTGTCATATTTATGCAAAGTTTATTACCTACGTCATGTCAAATTTTTGTTAAGCTATACAATAATGAGTGAATGAGCCGCTCTCTCATTTCCATAGCAGGCGAATCTTCATGAAATTTTTGCGAGGCAGACCTCCCAACTATTAGCTGCTGGTACGGTATAATAGGCGTAATATTTTTAAACGTGAAAAAGTAAAATATTCCAGCAATGCAAACTACTCATAGTGAAATGCTATTTTCTGTATTTTAAATTATCAACGTAATTGCCACAATACTTGCACACAGATACTAATAAAGTATAGAGCAGAAAGGTTCAAATATTTCTGTATTTTTAGTAATGAAAAATAAAAATATCTGGATATAGAGCATCAAGAATAAATTTTCAGCAAAATTCATACTGTAAAAAAATACGCCTTTTTATTACCATATGCGTATTATGAGTGCATGCACCAGAGCTTAGCTATTGCTTTATATTTTTCTAAGGCGTTCAAAATATATGATCTTTTTAAATCATAAATTTTAGATATATCTTCTATCAAATACAAAAAACGTCGGACGTGTATGGATACATAGACAGATGGATTTTTTTATAAATATCAATTAATATTTAAGTAAGTTACCTATTCAAAACTGCATCTCATTATCTCGTTATGGGCATATGAATGAGTATAAAAAATTGTTAATATCTGGTATTAATGGACTTAATTAAAGTCTGTGTGTGTGTGTCAGTGGAACAAAGTCAACAACATCACATTTTATAATATTTTTTTCATTTATTAATTTTTATTGTTATATTTCTTTCATTGCCATTTAATGAGTAAAGTTGGTGTACAAAATTTGCACCTTTAGGCCATAATATATATAGTTATATCTACATTCTACAGTTAACATATCCAGGCGTGACGTTGATAACATATCAGTCGATTTCAGAATTCAAATATAACTCCGATATTATAATATGTCACTTGTATTCGCCCATGCTCCCTCTGTTGCTGATGATCAACTGTTTCTAAAAAAACCATCCGCTTGTTCCGAATTTAGACCGGGGTAAAATAAATAGAAAGGTAGCTTTGACATAGCTTCGGAAGTTATTCCATCATCCATGTAAACCAACAACAAAAACACATCATTTCCCTTAAAATACATATTAGAATAGATAACATCGAGGTAAAAGCCTTACCCTTACTATATTACTTGACATATTTAGAAATTGCTATCAGTATAAGATCAAAGGTTGCAGTTTCAAGCAAATCATTGAAGATTACCTTCATCTAAGACATTAAAATGATTAATCGTTTGAATCAGACACTGATTCATTATTTACCTTATCAATTATTTTACCTTGCAACAGGCATAACTTGAAATAAGGTTATTATTTATTCATAAAATGAAGAACCGATTACCCTAGTACTAGTTGTCTTAGATATCATAATAATATACAAATCCAGTCAATAAGTTTACCAAATTTCGGAAGTAGCTATTCAATAAAAATAAGGTAGGTATTCGTTTGTAATAAATTTTAAATCATCATCATAACAGAAATTAAGTAGATACCTTCAATGCGTTTCGAAACTCATAAAGAGTAATTATTTTAACTGAATAGAATCATGTCAACTATGATAACCGCGTATTTGTCTTGAACCGGAGACCTTGAGATTTTGTAAGATAACATACTATTTTACCTGTGATTGCTCAATTGGACATAATTTCATGAATCTAATAAGTATTCAAGGTCCGAAAATGTTAAGATTTGTAATCTTGCTTTCGATGCCACATTTTGGTAATAAAGAAATTTCTAAACATACAAAACATGCGAGCTGTAAATATTAATAAGAGCTTTTAATTTATTGGCATAGCAATAATAAATCTTCCCAAATATTTTATGGAACCTATACCTAAACTAGTAAATAGAAGATTGCTGTTTTAGCTACTAATCCAATCGCAAACTAAGTTCATGGGAAATTCTTGATAATCTATTCAAACAAATAGATTTGGAAAAAAACATAGAGCTTACCTATTAATAATGAGCAAATGTTTTGAAGTCAGTGCGTTTTATGCTGCTTTTATATATACAGGGTGTCCCACTGTTGGTATACTAAGCTCAAAGGAGGTTATAGTTTCTCATACGCTGAGTTCGTAAAAAATACTTATAAAATTCCAGACGCATTTTTTTTCAAATAGATGACTTATTCTTAAAACTCTATGTGTACTGGGTGTACAGCAACCCGCCCACTTTGCCACCAGCACGTGAGCTATCGTTTAAGATTATGTTTTCATAGACAAAATGCTCATATTAGCGAAGCGGTATATTATGCCGGCTGCGCGAAGCTAGAGAAGAAAACATGGATTTTCAGGAAAAATTTAGCAAAAATTCTTTGACGTAATTTTGTTGTGTATTTTGAAGTGAAAACTTCTTTAGCGGCGTTGGGTATAAAATCTTAAACTCGCGTCAGGACACGTGGCCTGATCGAAAAAGCGTAAGACGGATTTTTTTTTTTTTTTTAGCCCTTATATTCCATGCGTAAGACGGATACCATTCCAAAATATCAAACATGCTGAACGTTAATAATCAAGTTTTCACTTCTGCCGGCACTCCCGGAGTGCAACCCGTCTTTTTTTTTCGTGATCAGTGTATGCAAAACTACAACTACTACTTCCTTCGCGCTTAGTATACCAATAGTGGGACACCCTGTATATTAGGACGGAAAATCGAACTGGTGGATCAATTAATGTATAAATGTACAGCAACCACCACCGAACAAATTTGCTATATGCCATAAGTAGAAGTGCACAAGTGCCTCTGTAAAGGTAAAAGAGACCTCTATATCAATTCAATAGATTGATTAACCTTATTTAATATATGCCTTACAAATGTGTTGATAAGGCATTCATTGTCGCGTATGTATCTATAGGTACCTATATCATATAAATTTTAATAGCAGCTGAAAATGAATGAATTTCATAGAAGTTACCAGCAAACAACAATAACCATAAATCGAATAAATATCATTAACGGCTTGTGCTAATTACACATTTTTACCTCATCCTATGGGCTTATCAATTGTTTAAAGTATTGCAACGTAAAAATTGTTTAAATAGAATGATGTATAAAACCATGGATATTTAATACACACACCATTAGTGTCACGAAATTGTAGAAGACAGTGTAAATTAATTAGAGAAAAATTATAATTAAAGAAACTCGCTAGTTACAATGAAGTGCCTTCTGTTTTTACTTTTCATAGGATTGGTGAGTATGGTAGAGCTTATAGCACAGATCACAGAAACTAAAGGCTTATAGCTATGCTTTCGAGTTTTCGTGTTATGGTTTTAATTTGAAGTCCAGTTTTTTTTAATTTGTATAGGTATACCGACAAATAACATCCATTCCATAAATGTTTTTTCTTAAAAAAATATATGAATATTTATACCTATTCCTAACATTTATCAAAATTTAATGAAATGATTTAATTAACATAGTCTTTAAAAATATTTTTTTACTTTACAATTTTCACCCAATTCAATGTGAAATAATATACCGAATGAAACTTATTCAACAAATTTTTCGATAATTGCGGGAAGAAGCAGTACCGTAATAAATTGGTTTAATAAGCTATTAAAAAATTTAAAGCAACATATGTGCAAATAATAATAGAATTCACTGATACAACCGATGTTAAGAAAATATGTCTACTTGAAAATATAAAATATTTTCGATATTATTCACATTAGAACATTAACAAATTTTTCAAACTTTCGATGATGGTTTATTATGAATTATTTAGGTCTTAGATCATTTCTTGAAGTTAGAATTTACTTATGAGCGTAAAAAGCTAGCCAATTTACCTTAACATACAATATCAATAACAAAGTGTAAAAAAGCAAATAAATTTCCAAAAATACTAATAATAAAACTGAATAAATCAATTATTTTAATTTTATCGGAAAGAAACATATGATAATTTATTTGTTTTAATTAAATAATTTTATAATATCATAGGTGTCTACATCCCTTGGGAATCCTGATTCATCTGTGTCACTGCGTCAACGTCGTGAAGTCGACATTGTGGCGAATACCAGGTAAGTTTTGAAACCACTTTTTTAATACAATTCACTTATTAAGTAAACTAGCAAACTACTTTTCCGACCTAGCTTCGACCGCGTTTTTTACGAAAACCTTCCATAAGAATCACGATCTTCATCCACTGTCTGCTGAAAACAAAATTAAAATCATTCCAGCAGTTTTTGAGTTTATGGCGAACAGACAGATAGACGAAGGAGGCCGGTCATGGAGAAGCGCGCGTAGAGGGGTGGCTCTATAACGTAAAGGGCACCAAATGTATAACGCGAAAGATAACACGTCATTTCTAAGGTTAATCTTGTTGCTAAATAAGAAAAGACATTGAATCTCTATTTATGTTCTAACATTAAAGGTTAAAAAATATGGTAAATATTGTGATTTTCATCGATCAAAGGGCGTCATTACAACTTTCGGCTCCACCCTCAATGCGAGCTACGGCCTACGGCACTGTCGTCAAATTGCTACGGCTCAAGTCCTTAGGATATAAGTTAGACCTTAATATTATAATTCGATGGATTTGTCACTATATAGTGTACTTTATTTTATAGGGGCCTCATACAAGAATTGATAACTAATCTCCAAAACTCTGCTCAACAAGCGAGGACTGCCATAAGAACTTTCGTTCAGGGTTTGCAGCAACAGGTTGTACTTTATAGACAAAAGGTTCGAGAAGATTTACAAAAATTAAGAGACAGCATCTTAGAATCTATCAAGAATATAGCCAGCAAACTTTCATCAACTGGACCGGCCATTGTAGGATGCATCAAGGTAAATAAAGTTTTGTTTTGTGGTTTTATAAAAATTTATTGGCTGCATTTTTTAGAGGTACCGTAGTCTCTTTTACAGGACGTAATATAATTCGAGCTAAAAAAAATTGATATTACATTCTTTATAGATACAAATTATAGAAAAATATTTCGGATTCATGAATTTAAAATGTACCTTATGTTTCAGAATGGTCGCGAATCAGTTGAGCAATTATTTGCAAAGGCGCACGAAAAGTCTAACAAATGTGCTGACGATAGAGTTCTGTACATTAACAAAATGGTAGAAGAACTATCGGTTTTAAGTGACGGTGCTATTAATTACACAAGTATTGCTGTGAAGAGTATGCAAAGCTGCAGTGAGAATAACTCGGGTCTCTTAAGTGTAGGACGCTGCCTGGGAAGTCTCGTAGTGAAGACGGAATACAAGGGAGTGATGTTCGCTGCCCAGAGTTCTCTCATGGTAACTATAATCTATATACTGTATACATAATGTTTTCAACATTCAACATTTTAATCGTTCCAAATGTACAAGTTAAGAATGCCAAAGGGACTGTGACTACATATTATGACTGCGTTTACTTTGTCTAATATGCGCGATTTCAAAGATTCATTATCTACAAAAGGACTAGAAGGAAAGTCATAAAATATTATTAAACAATATTGTTTTCTATTTTTAAATGTTTATATTCTTTGAAGTTACAGGAAGAAAAAATACAATTAATAAAATAAACCTTAAATCATAAGTAAATTATAATTTCCCTTCACAGATTTCTCGCATCAACTTATCCCTGGTGACATTGCCAGCTGCTATGGAAGTTTGCGCTGGCACCAGTCTACTCTCAATCGGCTCCGAGGCCAGAACCATCGTGTCTGATGTGGCCACCTGTTCCTTTTCATCTATTTTCTCTTCACCAAATTCTACTGAATAATCAACACATCGAGAATGTTAAATAACACGAAATTGTATTTAAATTATTTATTTATTTATTTTCTCCATTAATGAGCATTAAAGAGTACGAAATAACATTTTTTTTAATTTATTTACTGCATGCCTTTTCTTTGATCTATATTATCCATTCGTGGAGGTATTGAGGTAAAATGACTATATAACTGACTACGATTTGTTTCAGTGTGCAATACCTACTCTAAAAAGTAAAAACATACTTCTTTCTTGGCTGCAATTATTTAACATCATGCTATATTTTTATCATTAACCTAATTATATTCAAGGAGACATAGTGATATCTCTCAATGTAAGATAACGTATAGCACTAAAGTAAATGAGATATTTGGTATGACCCATTCTTTCAATAGCATTCTAATTCTATAAGAGATAGTAAATCTAGAAGGAAGTTTAATTCTTAAGTTCGTGGACACATAGCATGACGACCACCATCTACAGGCAGCGTTGCTCCCGTTATGTTGCTAGCTGCATCACTTGCTAAGAATGTAATTACTGAAGAAACCTCATTTGCTTCGCCCGCTCTACCTAAAGCATGCGTTTCAGAACACTTTTTCAAATAAGCCTCATATTCCTGTTCATTCATGCCACCTCTGAGATGGATTCCCGTAATAATCACTCCTGGATTAACAGCATTTACTCGAACTCCTTTCGGACCCAATTCTAATGCCACACATTTTGTAAATTGATCTAAAGCAGCTTTTGATACACAGTATGCAAGAATATTTGGAAACGAACGTAGCCCAGCCACACTTGATACATTTACTATGTTTCCTTTAGTTTTTATGAGATAGGGAACTGCTGACATGGTTAAATAATACGGACTTCGCATATTGGTCGTCATTATATTATCAAATTGCTCTAATGTAGTTTTCTCTATTGATCCCGAACCGAGAATACCAGCATTGTTAACCAGAACATCTAGTCGATCAAAGCGCTTGAAACTTTCCTCTATCAGTTTTTCAATTTCGGTTTCCTTATTTATGTCACAAATACCTAACTGTGAAAGGTTTAAGTTTTTCTGGTGATAATTCCTCGCACTGTTTAGCAACATCCTCCAAATTTGTTTTGTTCCTTCCAGTGATAATTAAACTTGCTCCTAGTTTCGAAAAGTCCAATGCCGTTTGGGCTCCTATGCCTGAACTGGCCCCTGTTATGAGTACAACTTTTCCGCGAAACATGTTACCTGTTGAAATAAATACATTGTTATCTACTTTTTTCGTTTACATAAAGTAAAATATTTTAAACTTGACCTAATCGAATAGTTTCTAAATCTACATTTTTCACGGTAACCTAACATAATATAATAAGACATACCATCAACACATATTATTCCGGCCTATTGATTTGAGGTTGAGACACTCATAATTAGTAATTACCTACTAATATAGTTACCTACTCATCACACATATTATATAATTTTTTTTTATTATTGTTATTGACGTATTAATAAAATTCCCTTGTAATTGAACTAAGTATCCACATCAATTGTCATACCTTAATACAATTTTATTAAAATGAAATATTCCTAGTCCTACGTTTGTTAGTGGTAGATAGTAGAAGATAAGTATGTTTAGCACAAACACAAAAATATAATGTCAATATTAACGATTATCGTATCTACTTACCAACTATTTAATCACGACTGTACGGCACAACGTGTGCATTTAATTTGAAGCAGTGGAATAGTGGACTTTATATCACGATACTACTTTGTAAATAAAAATGCATATTTCTTATACTGTTGTTTTTGATAAGATTAGATATTAAAGTAGTGTGATTTGGCGCCATATTTTATTATTTACTAGCGGTCCGCCCCGGCTTCGCCCGTGGTACATATTTCGCAATAAAAAGTAGCCTATGTCCTTTCTCGGGTATCAAAATATCTCCATACCAAACATGCAAATTGGTTCAGTAGTTTAGGCGTGATTGAGTAACAGACAGACAGACAGAGTTACTTTCGCATTTATAATATTAGTATGGATTTACATTTTTAATTAGACATATTAAAATTTTCATCCCTGATATTTAAAAAAGGAAAATTCAAAATACATATTACAATTCTCCTAAAGGGAACATTTGCTTAATTTTTTTAAAAGGCGTATCAAAAAAATAGTTTCTACCTTGTTTGATACGACCTAAATAGCAAAATTACCAATCTTCTTTTAGATGATACGTGTAATATTCAAGACCAAAATATCTAAAGAATAAAATATATATCAAACTAGATGATATTTTCGAGGATTCTGTTTGATAAAAAGTTTATATTGAAATTGAAAAAATCACGAAGTTACCTCTAATTTTCATACTTACGATTTCTACTTGACATGGTAGGTAATAGCTATTATGATTTTTTTTTCTATAGACAATTATATTAAAACACTTGCGAGGGCTTTGTGTAATTACTTCTAGTTTTGGTTTTATAACTCTACATACCTACCTACTAATTATAATCCTTGTTTAATGTACTTACGAAATTTTGCATTAGATAACTAGGTACCTTTCAAATTTCAATATTAAATATTTAATTATTCGCCACTGGCTTACGTTCTTGCCATGAAGAATAAAAATAGACTGACAAACGAATAAAGATAGGGATAGATCTATACAACGTCATATTATGACCTTCACGGTTCACCAAACTGGTTAATGTATGTAAAGTGTTAATAAAACATTAAAATATATATGTAATAATATAATATATTATGTTTCATGTGGGTTTCACTAAACTTGTTTTCCATACAAAAATATAAAGCTTACATAATATGCAAATTGCAATCATAGGTTGACTATTTAGTTATATTTCTCATAATATGTATATGTAATACTAGTAGTCCGCCCCGGCTTCGCCCGTGGTACATATTTCGCAATAAAAGGTAGCCTATGTCCTTTCTCGGGTATCAAAATATCTCCATACCAAATTTCATGCAAATTGGTTCAGTAGTTTAGGCGTGATTGAGTAACAGACAGACAGACAGAGTTACTTTCGCATTTATAATATTAATATTAGTATGTATGTTACCGGAAATGTATGTAATCCGTCATTGTATACAATTCCTAGGAAATGTATGTAATTCCTAAAATCGCACGGAAATGTGTGAAATAAATTATTTTATACACATTGCCTAGGAAATCTATACATTTCCTAAATAGCAATCGGAAATGTAAAAAATCTAAGATATTGGAAGGTACGCGGGTCGATGGGGGGAGGGCCGAAAATTCGTAATCAGAATTTTTGGTTTGGATAAGGGGGTGGGTTAGGTTAGGTTCGTGTTTTTTAAAACTAGATAGAAATAGGAGCCCCACGAAGTGGGGCTCCGTCGGCTCACGACCTCTTTTTGTAGAATTTTGGAAAAAGACGAATTTCGGCATATTACAAAATGCCGGCCGTTTGTAATACGGCGGATTATACAATCCGACTGGGACGTGTACAAGGGGACAGCGGGACGAGGGGACTGATTAATTACTAACCAAATGAAAATTTGATTTGATTGAATATAAGTTGATTTAAGAAATGTTAATTAGTAAGATAATATGAACATATTATTATTATTTTACGGTAAGACTGTTACCCGATACAGTGTTTTATTACAGAAATCATTTATTTTATACATTTCCTAATACGATATTGGAATTGTATACAATTCCTAGGAAGATTATACATTTCCTAGGATATCTATGCATTAAATAGCTTATTAAACAATATTTTATACATTTCCTAAATGGTATCGGAATTGTACACATTTCCTAGGATTTGTATACAATTCCTTGATTTCATACATTTCCGGTAACATGGATACTACATATACTCAGTAAGGGCGTATTCAGAAAGAAAGCTTGAAACTTATAAGCGCTTATCGGCGCTTGTCAGCGCTGGTAACCCGCGCAGGAAAATATATGAACACGCGCCGATAAGCGCTGATCGGCCGCGGCGCCGACAAGTTCCGACAAGCTTCAACAAGCGCTGGTCAGCGCTGGGCGCTGCCATTTAAAATTAATAAACAACTGCAAAAACACGTGCAATTACGATAGGCATATTTATTTTGATAAATATTAAAATGGATAGTGACGTGTTGATATCCTTAGTCTTCAGTAAGCCACCTGTGTGGGACAATAGACATTTTCTAACAAACCCAAATCATCGTCCGATGAGTCCGACATTTTGCTTGATCTGCTTCAACCTGCTTCCTTTGTGTAGAACGAACCAGCGCTGACAAGCGCCGATAAGCGCTTATAAGTTTCAAGCTTTCTTTCTGAATACGCCCTAAAGGCAGGTAGCATGTGCAATACCCACTCCACTAAATAAAATAGGAACAAACTTTCTATATAGTTTTAATAAATTCCACATATATACATATAACAAAAATAAAATATGCTTAAAATGTAACATTTAGACAAATCACATTATCGTGGGCACATTGCATGGCGTCCACCATCCACTGGAAGAGTAGCTCCTGTGATATTACTCGCAGCATCACTAGCCAAAAATGCAATAACTGATGATACTTCTTTAGTATCACCTGCTCGCCCTATAGCATGAGTTTCAGCACATTTCTTAAGAAAGGCTGCATATTCTGTTTCATTCATTCCTCCTTTCTTATGTAGCCCTGTGGTTATTACACCAGGATTCACTGCATTAACTCGGACACCCTTCTGTCCTAATTCTAAAGCAACACATCTTGTAAACTGATCCAATGCTGATTTGGACATGCAGTATGCCAATACATTTGGGAATGACCTCATCCCTGTTACACTAGACACATTCACAATATTCCCTTTACTTTTAATGAGATGTGGGGTTGCTAACATCGTCAAGTGGTACGGTCCACGGACATTAGTGTTCATGACTCTGTCATATTGGTCTAACGTTGTAGATTCAATGGTCCCAGATTCTAATACACCTGCATTGTTGACAAGAACATCTAACTTGGTAAATTTAGAAATTGTTTGGGTTAAAATATTTTCTACATCACTTTCCTTGTTCATATCTGCAATAATAATAAGGGGTTCTAGTTTCTGTGGTGATATTTCTTGACACAGTTTGGCCACTTCATCCAGTTTGGCCTTGTTCCGCCCAGTTATAACCACTTTTGCTCCAAGTTTTGAGAATTCTATCGCCGTCTCAGCTCCAATTCCAGAACTGGCTCCAGTTATAAGTACAACTTTGTCTGTGAACATTTTGCTTTGATAAACCTGTAATTACAGATATTCAATTTTAAGTTCGTTTAAATACAATAAAATAATACATTATCAATTCTTAATTTTTATGGAATACACAAAAATACAATACATATA
>CAJQZM010037851.1:15767-44965 GCA_907164665.1 Colias nastes | reverse complement strand
CGCTTATAACTTTTTTATTTATAGTTCTACGACTAAAAGTTACTACATCAAAGTTGTAGAAAATTTAATTTGCAACAAATAATGTAAACAAATTTTTTTTATCAAATAAATAGTTTAAGAGATATATCGTAAAAACCATTTCAACCGCTATTTTCAAGATGGCGGCCGTGGGACAAGGGTGGCGACCCCACAAACTTGGTGATAGCTTCACACTGACCCCCCCTACACATCAAAAAAACAAAATTGCGTCCTCTAAAAAATGCAAGGTTAGGGCTAAAAAATGTAACATTTCAATGGATCACAATGTTATCACTTCAAACGCTAAACGCTTCAAACTAAATGAAGCGATATGATTGGTTATATAAAACACATTCCTCGCTGCACATCCTCGCACATTATTGGCGGAAAAGCACCATTAAGCCTGATGTTGTGTTTTTAAAACAATTACTACCTCCTCATATTACACACATGTAAAAAACTGCAATTATAAAATACTAGCTGTGCCGCGCGGTTTCACCCGCGTGGCTCCGCTCCTGTCGGTCTTAGCGTGATGATATATTATAGCCTATAGCGCGAGATTCTTCCCGAGATTAGCGCGTTCAAACAAACAAACAAACAATCAATCAAACAAACAAACTCTTCAGCTTTATAATATTAGTATAGATAATCCTATCTACTATCCACTCGTATAATCTTCATAAATCCTTCTTTACAGTTTCATAAACACCAGTAATTAAAAACATGAATACATTCGTAAACAGTCCACGCAAACTTCTAATTTAAACCGCGGCGTATTTTATGGTACGGGAGCCAGGAACAGATTTTATGACCAACTTCCTCTCAAGCGGTAATTAGTAAAATGCATCAAAGTATAGTATTATGAAGCCTAGTGAACGTCAGCTGGAGCTCGGTTGGGGGGAAGAGCGGTTGTAGCCTCCCACGCACGTAGGAAAAAAAATACATTCATTCATTTCCTCTCAGCTAAAAATTTGTCAAATTGTAGCTAACCCAATATCTCAACGAAAAAAAATAATCAGCTGGTTACAACATGGTGTATTATACGTCAGCTGGTGTCTCGAATAGAACGACACATTAACAAAATCATCGAGATACGTGGAATTCAATCAACATAAGTCCCCGTAAAAGATAAGTAATAACTTTATTAATTATATATTATACTATTATTTTTTAAATAATTATAGTTAACTAATGTTTTTAGTGGGTTATTTCATATTTGTTACACTTTTAGGTAGTTATGTGAATTTGATGATATGATAGTTATTTTTAAATGCAGTTTATAATATTTGTAAAAACATGTTTACCGATGTGGCTGAATGCAAGCCACGCCTTTGCCTATAAAATAGTAAAGTATCGACACGACCCATCATACGAGCAATCACTAAGACGAACTAATAATGCTTCTTCAATAATGCTTCTTGAATATTCTTTTCGAATGATTACGTATGCTCGTCTATACTAAACGCACGTTAGTCCCCTTCTTTCTTACTTCTCCCAAAAATCTTTCACAATGCTTTACACAAAAGGGCCGTAGTACCCCGATCATGCGCACAACTAACCCCCTCCAAGCGTACCTTATTACTGTCTATATTATGCTAGCGTGTGTTGCTTGAATTTTTAAAATAACGATTATAATTAAAGATACGTCATTTCCTCCCAGATGAAAATTTGTGAGTTGATTGTTAATATATTGATGCGATAAATAAAAAAAATCAGCTAGCAATAAGTCGAGGAAAACCTAGTCAGTTGATGCATATAAATTGGCAATAGATGCTTCTGTCTAACTCCTATGTAATAACTTTCAAAGTATCAGCTGACGGTTTTTCCACCAAGATACAGCCAGCTGACCTATATATTTATCCATAGTTACATATAAGCTATCATCAGGTAAATTTTTGATTGAGCGGAAATCACGGAAAATTTTTTTTTTTTTCATGTTCGAGTCACCAGCTGACGTATAATACACCATGTTGTAACCAGCTGATTATTTTTTTTCGTTGGGATATTGGGTTAGCTACAATTTGACAAATTTTTAGCTGAGAGGATATGAATGAATATATTTTTTTTTCCTACGTGCGTGGGAGGCTACAACCGCTCACCCCCCCAACCGAGCGCCAGCTGACGTTCACGAGGCTTTATAATACTATACTCTGATGCGTCTGACGAATTATCTCTTGAGAGGAAATAATGAACCAAATTTGCACGTGGCTCCCGTACCATTAATGAACTTCCCACTCCGTTATTTTCAAATATATCCTAGTTTTGTAATTACATACCTACGCGTGAACCCTTGTGTTGGGTTTGGAATAGTTAATTTCACGCCTATTAAGGTATGTGAACAGAAATCGTGTTATGTCTTTTACCGAATTTTGTAGGTACTTGATGTAATTTGGTAACTTCGAATGGTGACTGAAAACATGTTTGTTATGGAAACGTTAATTTCAGATAAATTATTATATTTTTGTTTGAATGTAGTTTAACGATCTTTAATAAAACAATAAAAGCTTAATTAATTTGCTCTATTTGAGCCTAAGTTAGTCAAATACGTACAGGAAATTGTACATTTATTGCCTATACTATGGTTAAGAAGATATTTTTGTAGCTGCAACTAACCCAAGCACAGAATAATAACTAGTAGTTAGCTAACTCAAGTAACGTCTTAGTTATTACTTTTTAAATGAGGCCAAATTATACTATATATTATGAGCACAATATTGTGAGAGGCATATAAGGTACTTGCATTGTTTCCTGCACATTATAATATAAAGATAATACCTATATTATACATAATATAATACTGAAAATACCTTATTTATACTTGGAAACAAAATAACGACATAAAATAAATAATTCTAGACGTAATGACTTATTTATCTTCACTTCACGTTTCTTTAACTGCGTCATTAGGATCGTATAATGTTCGTGTATTACAATGCTTTTTATGTCTAATGTGTAATGTTTCTTTGTGAATACGAGGTATCTTTATTTCTAGTGTGAATGTAAAGTGCTTGTAAAGATAAGTTATTATTAATAGGAAACATTTTAAAGTATGACAGACTCTGACAAAATTATTCTTATTAATTACCTACTAAGGGTAACCATATAGGTACTGTATAGAAAATTATACAGTATAATGCACAAGATGCTTTGTTGTAAAGAAAAGGCTGGAATCTTTTACAGCTATGGTAAACCATAATATTTCGTCTGTAGCCATTGCAATATATTTTCTATTGTAAGGAAAATTGAGAATTTTATAATATTATTCTTATCTACTGGTTTTTCATGTTATCGAAGTTAAAATTAACGAACTGCAATGCGCAATTTCCCCGATTTCCATTAGTGTTGCCAGCAAAAAACACAAATACGTAGGTAGGTACCTACGTACCTACGTGATTGCGTCTAATGGCATTCTAATGGCAACACTGCTGTATTTCTTTTGCTAATGTTAATGATAAGAATTAATTTAGGTCTACGAATTTATGGAAAATATTAGGCCTATCGATAATTTTATCGTCGCCATAGAGAATAGAAAGATATAAAACTATTTTAAATTCGGAAAACTAAAAAAGGGCGGGTATGCACACGTGTCAGAAGTGAAACTTTTTTGACAAGATTCTAAGATATCAAAATCGCCGCCTTACTCCATGACGTGGCGGTATTGCCATGACGCGACCTTGAATTTTTACTCTCAAAGCGCCTAATGAAGGTTCACTTTAAAAATAATTCGTTTATTAATAATTTAATTCTGTATCAAGCAGTAAGCAACTACAAGTTACTGCAATTCAAAATGTCGAGGAGGAATCTAGCTGAAGGAATATAACACATACCTATAAAACATGTTTACACGTCTACATACAAACATAAACTACGTATAAACACAATAATTACTTAATCTACTATTTCCCTGCTCTGAAAGCCAAATCACGGCGTTAACTCAGGCCAAACTAATGTACAGATTGAATTCCTTTTTGCCCATGACTTGCGACTTGCAAAGAAAACAGCTGTTCTGTAGCGATCAATTTGGATTTAACACGTCTCATTGAAGCAATGCTGGTTCAAATTGTTTAACTTTGAACAATATATAATTCAGCACTAAATGGGGATTTTTGCACGACGATGCGAAGCATCAGAGAGTGCTTTACGATCGAAAAATTTTTTTCGCCTCATTTTTGCAGATTCTTATTATTATAGCCTTGTTAGTTCACGGAATCAAGATATTTTGCATACTATTGTCGAGATAATTTAATGGAGATTAATCCCATACTTTTTAAAAATTGATTTACTTCAATAGAATTGGAAAAAAACACCGAAATAGGTCAAAAAATTTTCCTGTCCGTCATATTGTGTGAAACCTGAAAACACTATAACTTGTGAAAAAATCCATCATTTGAGTTAAATTTTTTTTTAAAATATTCTAATCGACGATTGTAGGTCACTGAATGCGAATGATTAATTAATTCAGTGTCGTTTAATTGCAATTAATAAAAAACGAAAACTACAAGACTGTATATCTATATATATATATTTTTTATTTTTTATTTTTTTATATTTCATAATTAAATGAGCATTATGAGTCGTGCACTTTTGGATTTTCCAAATTATTTATCTTTAGTCTTGGAAGGCTGCATTTTGTGTTCTAGTTTACGTTATTTATGTATATTTGTCTGTAGGCTAATTTTTTCTATTCACAGCAAATAATGTCATTCAGGATAGTTTTCAGAGAAATGGAAAAGAAAGCAAAAGTAATGTTTAAAAATAACACGTTTTAATAAACAGTAGGTACCTATGTAAATTTACAGGCAAAATGGTAGGTATTCTTGATAAAATTTATGGTTGATATTATTTAATAGATAACATTATTTTCACTATAAAAACAGATAAACAAACATAACAATCGTAGGTATAACATAAAAATAGAACTAAAAAATAAAGCCTTTGATTGGACCTATGTACAGATTTGAGCTGTGGCGCTCTCCTGACGCTGATGGCAATTAATTTTCCATTCCTATGTTTTTGAAATCGTTATTTATGGATTACTGAGTAAAAAAAAAAACAAACTATGGACGGTTGGACGCTGTATTTATCGACTAGAAAATGAAAAATCTATGAATTTAGGTATAGGAGATTTTTATATTTCTATTGATTTGTTAAAGGTAGTTTTTTCAATGGCTCATCTAACACCTTCTTCCTAAAAGTCAAATACAAATAGCATTACATCGTTTACATAAACAAGAATAAAAATAAGGAAACATAATAGAACAAGGAAAGATCTCGCCTTCCAATAAAAATCCCGTTAATTTAAAGAAATATTTTTCACTATTTTCTGATTCGCTTTCATAACACACTGAGTGTAAAATCGTTATCTGTATTCAATTAAACAACTCTGAATCATTAACAATACGAAAACCAAGAAATGTAAAAATATAAAACATAAACGAGCTTGTTATTTTTTCAAGCCTATTATAGCAACGAATATCACACATTGGTATATTGCATTTCGCAAATAACGTAGAATAAAGCAATAAACAGGAGGCTAAATTAAATGGAAACCAGAATTTTTATGTAACTGAAAAGCATTGCCGACTACGTATTAGTGAAACAACGAATATAAATTTCAATTTTAAAATCTCTGAATGCGGCTGTCTCGCTGCGGAAGAATATTTCCCAGTTTATATGCTATTAGCAAGTGTGTTTTGAAGTTATTTTCATTGTAGACTTGTTTTTATTAAAATATTATATGAGAAGAAAGAGTAAGCTATTAGGTCATGCCCATTTTGACACCTTAGAAAATATGCCCAATATATTATATGGTTTAGAAATATATTTTAAGGCACAAATCTTGTATGTAGTAAACAAATCTTCTTCCACCTCAAAGCCGGCAATACGTTCATTATTGCTGTGAATTGTCATGGGCGGCGACCATCACCTACCATCAAATGGGTCGCCTGCTCCATTGCCGGGGTTGCAATAAAAAAAAAAAACAGTTATTTTGTAATTTTACTAAAACAAATACTTAAACATGAACAGAATGCGAAAACCACAGAATATGAGACAATATTATAAATATGTTTTTATCACTACATAGTATAAAACAAAGTCGCTTTCTCTGTCCCTATGTCCCTATTTCCCTATGTCCCTTTGTACGCTTAAATCTTTGAAACTACGCAACGGATTTTGATGCGGTTTTTTTTAATAGATAGAGTGATTCAAGAGGAAGGTTTATATGTATAATAACATCCATTAAATAGTGGAGAAGTAATGTTATTTTTGAGGTTTCTAATGTGATGTCGTAAAAAATTACATTTTTTCCGCTTACATTGCAAACGCAGGCTGAACCCTACGAGTTTTATCAAAATAATGTACTAAGTATTATACACATTGAAAAGGTCTACAGAAAAGTCCGCGATGGTATATGTCTATCTCTTATGGATAACCCACAATAACTTTTTTTTGTCATTTACTTTTTACGACAAATAATGGCTAATTTTCGAAGCGATTTTAACCAATACAGCATTAATCCTTAACCAATTAAATACCTTGAATACATTGTTCATTTAATATAGATCTATATGGCCCTTTACACGGTATGATTTAAGTGAATATTTTCGAAGATATTACAGATTTAAAAATTGCGAGACGTAGCGTTTGCGGCGGTACCGGCCGGCCGCCCGGCTATAATTTATTTTATACCCGTGCGAAGCCGAAGCGGGCCGCTATGTTTTTATATACAACGGTCACAGTTTTTCTGTAGTGTTTTAGAATCAGCATTGCACCCGTGCGAAGCCGGGGCGGGTCGCTAGTTATAGTATAAAATAACAAGGTTAAAATCTTTATGTTTTACTCCTTTGGTAATAATTAACGCTCGGCCCGGCTTGGCCTAAAATTAGGATAGTTATTGAAAGTACTATAAAGTTTCCAATAAACCCTTTGAGCTGGATTTCAGTGGTCCCATTAAAATGTATTTTAAATTTATGATTCTCTATTTATTAATGATCTTAACTGTAGCTTTGGATTGAAAATTTTTAATTTTGAAATACGTTGTAGCATTGGTTCATAAAAACAGGATTTATTATTATTTGTCCTGGAATGAACTAGATTTCAATTATTTAAAACTTTTATCGTGACATTATGGTAGTTCCATTAAATTGAATAATGTAATTATTGTTACCCATTCATACTATTTTAAACTTAGAGTTTGTAATGTTAATAGTCAAATCTTGTGTCTAGTGGCTAGAAAACTTAAAAGCCGAAAGAAACAATACTTCAAGACAATTATTTGCTCCAAACACTTCATTATACTGCAACAATAGGGAAACTTTGAACGGGAAAGGCGGAACAAAAATTGCTAGTTAAATTCGATCACCAACAGTTTCAATAAACGCAGTATAACCGTTGAAACCGTTTGTTGGCAGTGTGTCAAATCTTTGGCCAATATCATGTAACGGCAGTCAAGCCGCCCACTTGGCGAAATAATATTTTAGATATTGGTCTTATTTTGCAGTACTAAACAATGTATTAATAATATAGTAAAAACCGCGCTTGAATAAGATAAACTCATGAAATTATTGTCACCGACCCTTGATAAGTACAAAGTTTGAATTATACCGGTCCGTTTAAAGCGGGTCAAATTCGAGTATACAGGGTGTCCCACCGTCGGTATACTAAGCTCAAAGGAGGTTATAGTTTTGCATATGCTGAGTACGTAAAAAATACTTATAAAATTCCAGACGCATTTTTTTTTCAAATAGAGGAATTCTTAAAACTCTTTATTATGCTTACATAGACAATATGCTCACATTAACGAAGTGGTATATAGCAGTATAGCAAACAATTTTTGACGTAATTTTGTATTTTAAGTATTTTTTACGTTATCAGTGTATTCAAAATTGCAAGCCCCTTCGCGCTTAGTATACCCATGATAGTGGGACACCCTGTAAACAAGTGAAACTGATATAACTTAAATGAATTCATTATTTTCTTATCTCATTTACGAGCTTACTAATATGTTTGTGTATTTTGATAACTCTATTTTTAGGTGTAAAAATGTAGAAAATTACTTAGCTATATGAATAGAATATATACATTTAAGAAAACAAGATATTATGGTTCATCTGGATTATTATTTGATTTCGAGTAAGCCTTTCAAAGCCAAGTATGCTACAAATTAAAGACTATTTTCATTCCTGACACAAAAAATGTAATACAGATTTTCATTAAATGTTTTATGAATTGTATAGAATATGAAGGCGTTCCAAATATGTACTCTTGTTTTCTAAAGAATGTATGTTAGGATTTATGTCATAAAAGTTTGCTCGTTCAATAGATTTAATTTAGGGCCGATTTTTCAATCCTTGGTTAAAATTTATTCGTCCAATAAAGTATTACACGAACATTTTAAAATGTCACCTGTAAACTGTCAAATACGGACAATTATGATACATTTTTGAAATGGTAGTTTAATACGTTATTCGATGAATAAGTTTTAACCAAGGATTGAAAAATCAGCCTTTAATGTATCTAGTGTTAGATTTATCTAAGAGATATCAAATTATGTATAGCTTTGTGAAGATTTCATTATATTGAAATGATTATGTTATAAAAAATTGCTGTAAAGAGCAAGCAGCCTATATAAACATTAATATAAATGAGTTTATTATGCGATATTTTCATGTCTATTAATAGTAAAAGCGGTGTGTGAAAATTTAAGTAACGAATGAAATTATGCGATAACATAATACTTATAGTATTTTGTATTAAAAAGCATAAGCAATAAGCGTAAGTAGGTATACACGCTGTCCTAATCAATTGAAAACACGAATGAATATAAATTGAGAACCTTTGCTTTGTCAAGCGATTAAAAAACATAGGCTGGATAACCCAAAGGAAAATTAATCTCCACCGCAGAACCAGCACTTTCAATTTTATTTCACGGAAGGATTTTAAAGGAGAAATTCCTCGCATCCCTCTTTGATAGCGGGAAACAATTTGCTGTGAAGGCAGTGTGCCAAAACTTTTGTACTTTCATGTGTGACCTACACACGGCTATTTCTGACGATCTGACGAGTGTCACGTTTTTTAATGTATCCAGTTTGTTATTGAAAGGGAAAGATGAATGGGCCTTTCATATTTGGGTACTTAGGTATTTCATAAGCATTCAGGGTAAAGTGATATATGAAAAGTCATTTCAATATAATATAGGTGGGTGAAGAAATGTTTTTTATGTTAACTATCGTTAGTGAAACCTTTCAGTAAGATAAGACAAAACTGTTGAGGTAATTGGAATAGAAATTAATACGAAGATAGTTTGCTTAGATATATTTGAATGATGATAAACGATCTAAAAATTGGTATGAATTTTTGGTCAATTGAGTAATGTTAAATCATTGCAAATTGCAATATAGTCTAACCAAGAATTCATTCGTCCTAGTGTATATTCAGTTTATATCAACCACATCTACGTCCTGGTAACTATTACAAAATCCTTCATTAATGTATAATTATTGAAAACACAAGAAAATACAATAAATATATCATAACAGGTTAATGAACGGTGCAATACATTTCAATGTTCCGCATCGTCACACTACATTGGTTACCGATGGCATATACTGCTGTGATAATTATTATTAACTACAGCTATTACTTTAGTTTATCATCAAATAAATGTATAGAAAATTAATATGTGTAGTAAAAATTATTGTTGCTGTTTATTATTTAGAACCAGCTTTCCGCCCTCGGCTTCGCCCGCGTTTTTAAGAAAACCCCGCATAGTTCCCGTCCCCGAGGGATTTCCGGGATAAAACCTATCCTATGTGTTAATCCAATTTACTCTCTATATGTGTGGTAAATTTCATTGTTATCGGTTCAGTAGTATTTGCGTGAAAGAGTAACAAACATACACATGCACATTCATCCTCACAAACTTTCGCATTTATAAAATTATTAGTAGGATAGGATAGTAGGAAGTAGGATAGGATTTGGATAGTGAATAACAATATTGTACAACAATTTGTAAAATTTACTTGCACAGACATACAAATCAATGCATTTATTTGATATAAGTAGGTATATATTGTACAAGCATTCTTAGCATTCTTTTGTTAACAATAGAAAATCTACTAATATTTCACTTTCAAGAGTTACCTACTTAACCTTAAAAGCAGCCTATGTTTAGTCTAGCATTTCCCAAGTGTTTTCAAAGCTACTGATACTTATAGCGTTGAACTGAGAACTCCTGAATTAAATTCCCGTAGGAGTCTAAATAAAGAGCTAGGCTAGAGCTAGGCATAAAATCAAGTTTGTAAAGTATAAGGCTAATGTTAAGAAGATTATAAATAAAGTTTGAACACGTCACCTTTATCACCTTTCGTTACATCTATTATTACTTAACAATAGCAAATCTATATTCATTGCGTTGCGAAGTTGCAATTTAAGAAGTACCTAAGTAACTAAAATAGGCTATTGTACATAATAAAAACGAACAAATAATCTTTAAAAATTGCTACAGATCTTTCAAGTACTAACGGTATTTGTAATTTATATTTTTACGACACATCATAATTAGAATTAACGTTTAGATTATATACAAAATAACATACACATTCTAGATTTTCCATAGTAATTTCTAGGCAATTAATACAGCGTTCGAGAAATCCCGTCACTTGCACCCCTCGGTTACCAGTGCTCAAATCGCCCCGAGAAAATTAAATTTTCCACCCTGTTAACAAAATGTACAGGATTATCGAAACTTATATTAAAATCCCTTCAATCATTTTGAGAGTCTAATTAAATGAAGTGTTAATAAAGCTTATCGTAATTGCTTCATTTTTTATCGAGTTTTGTAAACGCGATCATACTAGAGTTAAACAGAAAGGCTTATTAAGATTTTTTTTATGTTAATCGATAGAGAAATAATGTTTAAGTTTAACTTGAAATTATTGTATGGAGATGTGTGATGTTTTAAATGTATTATTTACAAGATTTCCGCTCGCGGCTTCGCCCGCGTTTTCAAAGGAAAACCCGCATAGTTCCCGTTCCCGTGGGATTTCCGGGATAAAACCTGTCCTATGTGTTAATCCAAGTTACCCTCTATATATTTGCTAAATTTCATTGTAATCGGTTCAGTAGTATATGCGTGAAAGAGTAACAAACACACACACATCCTCACAAACTTTCGCATTTATAATATTAGTAGGATAGAGTTATTTTGTAAACGCGATCATACTAGAGTTAAACTGAAAGGCTTATTAAGATTTTTTTGTGTTAATCTGTAGAACAAATAATGTTTAATAAGTTTAACTTGAAATTGTTGTATGGAAATGTGTGATGTTATAAATGTATTATTTGATTTCGGTGTGCTCTGTTGCGTAAACAGCTTAAAGAATTTAGGCTAAGAGTTGTCGTAAGATGGGTTTTAATTTTTAAAGTGACATTATTATATTTCAACACACAAAAAATTTTTCGAATAGGGTTTAACAAGTAATTTTCAAAAGACGATTCGTAACATCATCGTCAGGTAAATTTATATTTTTATCCAAAAGTACATCGATGAATTCATCATTCTAGTTATAATTTCTTGTAAATTATAAAATTTCATTTAAACATTTATTTATTTTAAATTTCTAAAAATATAATAGCATATCTAATTAATTTCTAAAGATTAGGCATAAAGATGACCCCTGAATTTATTTCTTTGGAATATAATTATGTAATAAGGAAGTACAGAACTTTTGTAAAGATTTAAAATAAAATTTTATTGAACAAGAAGCTAGAATTCTATAAGTCCCTTTACTTAAATTTATTAGTATTTTTAAGGATTTCTTTAGGGTCTTGTTGGGTAAAAACTAAACATCAACATAGCTTCACGAATACCTTCATAAAAATGGCGACTTATTAAGAATTCTCAGCGTTTTCAGCTTACAACTTGTTTACGGATTATTTTTTATTCCGGTCATTGACTATTTAAGGAAACCTTTACATTGGTTTTAAACATTTAAAATTAATCCTTTTACAATTTAAATGCAAATTCTTTATTGCTTTTACGTTAAAGTTGTGTCTTATTTGTTTTAAGCTTTTGCAGTTGCTATGGTGAAGAAAAACCGGTTTTTAAGGAATAAGTTTCCTTCCTTCCTTAATTCTTTTAAATGAAAAATAATAATTGTAAAGCATTACAGTTTAATTTAGTTAATTACTTTCTACTGAATTTGTACGCTCTCCTTTCTGAGTAATGTGAAAATAAATAACTATAGAAATGAAATTAGGTCAAATTTAAAGGCTTTACACTTAGGCTTTACAAGATTGATTTCTGATAATATAATAATAATTAATATAACGACGTGGTATAAAAATATGTCTATTTCGACAAAGAACTCAAACAGAGAAAAAAATATGTACATCACTCACAACTTAACAAGAAAACAAACGACATACATTTAAACTGAAGAAAGGAAAAATAATGCCTAAAAAATTTTCCCTCTACAGTTTACATACATTGTACAAGACCTTAACGTATGGTAAGTGAAATTTTTCTCAACAGAGTCTAGACAAGATCTATATCTTGAAAGCAAACTTTGTATCTTCTGGAACTTTTTAACGGTCTTGTGCTGAAGCTAAAGTTCCTGGGTACGGGGGTTTGTAAATAGTGGCTGATTGGAGCGATTTAATTAGTAAGTAGGATATTTGGTTGAGAATACGTACCTTGATTGCTTGTTTTTACAAACTTCTGCTCACACGTCTAACAGCTACAGTATACAATAACCGATCGTATATTACGATCAATAATACAATAATACGATCGCAGATTTCCCAATGCTGTGATCATCATGGGCGGCGTCTATCACCTACCATAAAGTGAGTCGCTATACTATAAAAGACACAGACTGAAAAGCCACAGCTTTAGATCTTCAATATAAGTAAGTAAATCATTCTCCAAAAGATATAATATGAGAAACATTGTAATATGATCGCGAGTGACTGGTAATTTTTGATTGAACGAAACTATATATTCGACTACCCGCTTTCAATTTAATTAACAGGCCGTCAATACAAGTACTATAGCGGTAGGCATACGCGGTAGGCCTTTGTTATATTTTAATATTGTAAAAAATAAGAAATTTTAAACCCTGGTAAACATTTAAACATAAATTAGTAAACAACAGTTATAAAACTGAATGTATGTTTGTATGAGGCCTTGTATCAACATTATTCATACTGAGGGCAGATGAAATTAGGAGTGAATAATATAAAATTAATAAAAAGGATGATTATAGAATACGCAATTTATAAATACGTAAAAAATGTAATACTTTTTTAGTTATTTGAATGTAAAAGCTTTATTATAAGCTCTAATACAACATTCATCAACATTAAGTAGGTACGTCTTATTAACATAACAGAAACTAGGATAGCGTTTAAATGATTAGCAAGTTTAATTGCTATTAGCTGACTCCGTAATTAACTTATAAAATAACCTTCTGTTTGCTAAACTAACGAATTAAACTAAGCTTTATAAAATATTCCTTGATTAACCCGTGAAATTTGCATTATTTTGTAGGCAGCTGCCAAAAACTTTGCTCCTTATTTAATTTGTAGTTAAATAATTATGTTAATATCCATTTAGTGTTTGAATATTTTATAGGTTCGAGAGCAGCATATTTCTAATATTTCTGTTTTATAAGAGATTTGGGTCACGCTTGTATCGGGATTATTATAGTACAGATAATATTATAATCATTATAATACACTAGGTTATAGTATCGCATAATGTAGAGAACGCTTCAATTGCGTAGGCCTTATAAAATACATTAGATATTTTTCATGTATTTTATATGCTGAGTTTCGTTTGTTCTATTATTTTGATAATACGTCTTTGTTCTTTGATTTTGCTTTTTACTATATGTGTTAATTCTGTGTTATATGAACTAAATTTTTATTTATATAGTATTTACATTCTACATCATATTTACAGATACTTATGGTAGTTTAGTATCAGGTGATCCACTTCAATCATACTAAAGTAGGAAATAAACTAAATAAACTTGAATTTATCTGAAATATTACAGGAACATTTGGAAATTTAAATACTTTAAGAGGGTATAAAAGAGAAAACATCAAAAGTGTTCTAATGTTTTAGTTCATTTAAGAGATTTGTGTTTTTACTAAAAGGTGATTTTATTCAAAGCAGACAACTCTTTTACAAAAAATTTGTAAAAGAGTTGTCTGTTAAAACTGACTGATAAGGGGGCTAATTTTGGACAGTTCTCTTTATGATAAATCGTGTTTTTGAAAACTTTCCTTCAAAATAATGTTGTTTACATTTTTACTCATTACAAAAATAACAGTTGTTCTTTGATATATTATTCAATGGTATATACCTACTAGGTATAGACAACGTTACGGTATTCCTAAAATCGAAGAAGCTTCTCAAGTATTTGTAGGTTAAAAATATTATAATTATTATAACCTAAATTATTATGAAGTAAGCATTGTATTAAAAATATATAAATGTATATTCGTGTATTAATCGTGTATCGTGATAAGTGCTAAGTGAGTTTTAAAAAAGGCTTGAAGTCGCTTTAAAATTATTGAATCTACATATATATTATATTCCTCAATTTTCAGCCACTTTACTGTTGAAACTCAAACAAATAACACGTGTCTTGCCATTCTCGAAACATAGCAAACTCAAATTATGTACGTACATTTAGACACCTACTAATTGAAATACGAGTAAATTCGCGCAATTCTAGCAATTCAAAGATAACGCTTAATTATAGCCTACAGCTATTAACCCTAAACCGCGCCTTACCTGTCAATAAGTTAAAGTACGCTAGCTGTTTGCCTACACTAAGAGCGGTTACAGACTAGCGTTTTATACGCGCGCATGAGTTCGTTTATGGAAGCGCATGTAGGCGCGTATAGTCACTTTTGTCACACGCTTAAATCGTACGAGCGTTGACGCGCTTCTACAACGTATTGCATACTGACTGATCGGTTAGTTTAGTTGGTAGTGACCCTGTCTCCGAAGCCAGAGGCTGTGAATTCGATTCCCACCCAGGGCAAATATTTGTGTGATGAACATTGATGTATGTCTGCGTGTTAATTATCTATATAAGTATGTATTTAAAATTTTATATGTATCTATGTGTATCAGCCATTTGATTTCCATAACACAAGCGAAAAGCTTAGTATGGGATCAGATAGTGCCGTGTGTGAAAAATGTCCTGAAATATTAAAAAATATATTTGAAATATCGACACCACCGCGACCGCACTGGTTCGAGCGAAAACGCCGAAATATGTTTACGTGAGTCCGAATGTAGCGCGCGTTGTAAGCGTACGTTAAAACGTCCGTATACGCGCAGAAAAGTACGCTAGCTAAATGTTTGCCTACACTAATGGTTCGGTGTTGCACTTGCCGCGGTTAACGGGTTAATCGATCTATGTTTGCGAACCAATGTATAAAAGATCGTTAAGATTGGGCTACATGCAGTTTGGATGTTTTGCAAATATTCGGGTTTCTTTATTGGTTTTGTTTTTGTAGATGTGGAGTTAAGTGGATGTAGAAAATGCTATGTATTTAAAGTTTATAGTTTTAGAGGATCTCATACTTTAGTTTTATAGCATTCAATGGAATTTGTAGATACTTGAACATTTTTTAATATACCTACAAATAAGATATATCGAGCTTATTTGCTACATAAAACATATGTTTTGGTAAATAGACGATAGAAGGTTTAAATATTATATAGAAAATGTAATAACGAAATAACTATACAATCAACGAATACAAAATTTTCACATTATCATTCATTTAAAGTGCCACTCAAATATGTGCTTTACCAATTCAACAATTAGACACACAATCGGAATCACAACGATCGTTATCTTACCAAATCTGAAACGCAATTACCTACATACTCCAAATGAGGTGCTTAAATTAAGACAGGCAATATACACAACGTGTTCTGGCAACAAAATACCATCAGTGGTGTCGTAAATATGGGCACTGACAGCTTGGCAAATTGTAGCAGGTTACCATATGGGTAACTATGTATAAGTTACGTATATTGGCTTGAGGTATATGCCATGTATTTGGTATTTGAAAGAATATGGGAAGGTTTGTGTTTAACAGATATATGATGTATGATGAAACATTTTAAGCTGAACGTAATAAAAGGGTTAATTTATAAGGCATTGAGTGCGTGCGTGCGTGGTGCCATATTAAAAGTGACTAATATTGTTATCTACTTAATTTTTGAATCAAACTTCATACAATTTAGTATTAACACATCTTCAGTATTTCTCAACATTACGACCATGCAGACTATCGTATTTTACAATACGAAACAGATTAAAACTGTCCTTCAGTTAACGACAGTTTAGCAAAACTCACGTAAATCTCGCCACTAAAGTAACCTTTTTCTAATAAAATCTTAATAAAGAAACAATCCCAGCCAGACGTTAAGGCTAGTGCACAAAGGACGCAATTCAGCTGATTTTTCGCCCATGTGTACAAACTTTAGCAGACGCTAAGTAATCAAGATGTATGTATCCACCGCCTTACCTCCATAAATTTCCCTCGTTCCGATTTCTTTTCCGATAATTATTGCAAGCAGTGATTCCGTGAGTAAATCTCACGAGTGAGAAAATGTTTATTGAGAGGCTTCTGAGTTGTTTCGTCTGATATTCTGAGTTATTTATGGGCTTTCATTAATTCTGTGCCTAATGTTTGGAGGGAACTGGCCTGGATAAGAGGATTTAGAAATTGTTCTCGATTCTGTTTCTGGCTTATTCTACGATTGTAGAACACGTTCAATATGGATATTTATGTTGTATTGTTCTCAAATGTTTGTTGTTTCGGAAATTGGAAGGGACTTTAAGATTTCTAGGTATTTTCTAGGTATTTAGTTTATTTGGCGAAGATGTTATCAGCTTATTAGTTTGACAAATTATATTTCATTTTTATATCTTGATAGTGATGTATTTACACAACAAGTCATGAGCTATTAATAACAACAAAATCTTGAATTAATAAAGTAAAATAATAAAATATAATTCACAAAACGATATTAGTTTCATATTGCAAATATAAATTAACGTCGAAATCAATTCTGCAAATCCTTTAACAACGTATTTGATTGGAAGTTTATCCGAATATAGTTTATTGATTCCAGAGAATATAATTGATAGGTACTAACACATGTGTTGATTTCAAATGCTATCCGAAATTCCGTGGAAATACCAGTTCTAATAAATTACGAATAACGTTGTGATATTGAAATTTAATTCAGTCTGCGTTTAATACATTGATAGATCATTCAAAAATACGAATGCATATAGAACAGTTGATTTGGGATTTGAAAATTAAATTTCAAATGTAATTCTATAGATAGTAAGCAGTTACTAATCTAGATTTTTGCATTCATAGAATTTAATAATGTACAATTTTAGAAGATTTTTAATCAGTCAATATATATTACTACTATGTGCCCCGCGGTTTTACCCGCATTGCTCCGCTACTGTTGATCTTAGCATGATGATATAATATAGCCTATAGTATAGCCTTCCTCGATAAATGGGCTATCTAACACCAAAAGAATTTTTCAAATCGGACCAGTAGTTCCTGAGATTAGCGCGTTCAAACAAACAAACAAACTCTTCAGCTTTATAATATTAGCTTTATAATATTATATATATTTATAATATTAGCTTTATAATATTATATATTATAATATACCTATAGAATATAGATAAGTATAGATATCGAAACAACTTTGCTTTTGAAAGTGGTGATGGATAGGACACTACCTACGAAGACAAAATTCTAAACCATACTAGGTAAAACGTGTATTAAAAGTGGAATAATATCAAAACAATGAAAGAAAATACGAGAATACCTAATCAGTCGGATCAATCCAAGGTTTTATTATTCGAAAATCTACAATTCACAGAGCAATCTTAGCGCACATCGAAATAAACCGTGCACAATTTAGATTCTTCAATTATTCACGGTCGGGCTTCTAGCACAATTCCAATAGTCGTATAAAAGAAGCAATCGTGGTCACTGATAGTGTCGTGTCAAAGAGTTAGAGAAAACTAAATCGCATACAATATTTAATCAATCAACCCAATATTCAGATCTTTTCCTCACCTATTACAGTTGTTTCTCGTTTAAAATCCTTTTCTAATCCACTACGACTTAAAAGCGGATAACGCCTAAGTAGAGACTGTACCGCTGCAAATGTTCATGGGCTTTGGTTACCATACTTACCATTTCTTATTGACCACGAAGTTTCCTTTGATTTTCTGCATTACCTGCTTCTCTTGTCAGTTCTATTTGCATTGAATCATGCTTAGAACTTTGTTTAAGCAGTCTTCTAAATTGAGTTGAGTTTAAGCGTGCGACAACTACTGCATCAACGTGACATCGAGATCAAATTCCCATGAATCGCTATAAAGCATCAAAGTGTTATCACATATTTGATTATATACATGAGTTAGCATCTAAAGAGGCATCTATGATGCTGATCGCTTCTCGTAGGTAATGTCACTACAATTTTACGTTACCATGACGTCCCACATTCACACGCAGATTTGTCTGCGACGAATCCAGCGGATGGGCGCCCCTGTGAATGGTAGCCTTAATAGCAGCATTATTTGTAGGGTGGGAAAGAGATGGAGATAGACATATAGCGCTGTTATTTTTCTACACTGGAAATAATACTACTGAGACATCATGGTAATGGACCTGTACCCCTTATCCCTGGTCTACAGACCTAACAGTAGCTAATAAATGTAGTTAGAATTTGAATTGTAATATCAAATTTAGCTCATCAATTCATACTATAATGGGCAATCTAGCGATCTACATCTGCGGGCAGCCGAATAATTTATTAGGAAACAAGCGTAATGGCACAAATACTGCAGCACAATGGGCCTGAAGTATTCCTGTTTTATAGTCTGTGTCAAAAATAACTAATCCGAATCATTTTATTTTTATTTACATATTGATTGAACATGGACGTGGATTCGTAGTTCCGTAAGACCTAGTATATATTTTAACTTCTTATATTACGCTTTATGTCCGTTTATATCGATTCTTGCCGGCATTTTATAAGCTTTAGGACTTCATATAAACCTACTGGTACTTATTTCCTTTCTTTAGGTAAAAATATAAAAAATAATGCTAGCCGGGAATATTAAAAACAGGTACGTAAGTACTAAGAAGGTATATTATAATAAACAAAACTAAAGTTTATGTAACTCAGTAGATGTTTGTTTTGAAATGCATTCCCTTCTAAGGAGACCTAATAAACTACAGACCACCTACAGACATATTATGACTCTCATTCAGTTCATACCCATGTAAATCGTTAGCAAAGATGCTGTAGAATAAATATGAAATTGTGCTCAAGTTTTCATGATGAAAATATAAATCCTCTCGCTGTTTATAGGTTGAAGCCTCGTTTATATATTAAATGACACAGAACAAGTGATTTTTCACTTATAATACCACAAGAGCTTCAAAATTATCGGGTATTTTCCGATAGGTTCGTTGCAAACAAATGAAGGAGTCAAGTTTTTAGTCAAGGTTAAAAAATCACGAGCGCGAAGCGCGAGTGATTTTTCCTGAAAAACTTGACGACTTTATTTGTTTGCAGGGAACCTTGAGGGAAATGCCAGATAATTTTGAAGCTCGTGTGGTATTCGGGAGATTATTTTTCCGTCCCAAATGTCGGCCAATAATTTCACAATTGAATTGAAACCTGTCAGTTTGACGTCAACGACCAGAGAAAATTTTCAAAAAATTATCAGTATAATACCATGTAGGTTGTACCACGTGACGTCGAATGGTGCAATTCTATTGGTCGATATTTGGGTCGGAAAAATAATCTAGTAAATTAAATGTTAAACGGGATATTAAACGAGCTAATATAACTCTTGTTTCATGAATAAAAAGTACTTTGTTAAATAGCCTTTTTATTTCGAACATTTTTAATGAAGAGCGTATGGATTCATTTGTTACATGTAATATCGGAAAGTGAGCAGTATATTTTATGGTTAATATACTGACTTTTATCTATTTCTTGTAGATAAATGATAGTTTTATGGCACTTGGAATAATAGCTACTAATATGTGTTATTGCTACTATTTCAAATTAAATTCACTTACAATTTTTAAACGCATTAGGCTTTTGAATTACCTCCTATCATATCGCAACCGTACAACGTCTATAATTTTAAGAAGAAAATCCTACAAAACTTCACTCAAATATCAACAGTCACGCTTCTATTGTAGTCTGTAATTGTGCAAGAATTTTTTTACATAAACGATTGCAAAGATTTGATTTTATAATCAAATGTAACTAGTATAACAATTTATTGCGTGCTAAAAAAATGCTAAATAAAAATGTATCTAGACGCTCTTAAATTGTATATTCTTTTCGTTGTAATCTGTCCTTTTCTGTAAATTTGGGGTTTACATTTAATTTTCTCTTCAAAATGTTACTCTAAATTACTGAAAGTTCCCAAATACGAATCCCTAATTCACCTAATCAAAAACCTTAATAGATATAAAATGAACTGTACAAAATAAAGTTTGCGTGGCTCAAATTCAAATAGTACAAAATGGTTAGTGTTTATTCAGTTAGCTTAGTATAAACTTTGGGCAGTTCAAACTTGAAATTTGTGCAGATAAATTTCGGGATACACGTATATTGCGGAAACGGATACTTTGGTTATCATATGCTAGAATTTTGGTAGTCTAATACTAATACCGAGTATTTTAGCTGTGTTTTCACTTGTAGAGCTTTTAGTGCAAATGGTGTTGATTTTTGAGGTTAGAGTTTGAATAGGCGAAGACGTGGTCGTCCATAGGAACAGAAAAATTATAAAAAAAGACTTTTACTGAGCATAAAAGATGTATTATTCTCGAATGTTTTAACAACTCTTCAACGAGAAATTGTAGATAATAATTTATATACGAAGTTGTTTTGTATTAAGTATTATCATTAGAAAAAGATCTTTGTTTTTCTTTCTTTTTACGATAATCTTTTTACTTTCCATCACATCGGTTTGTTTGTTACAATTTTACAAAGCTTCACTCAACTCAATTTCTGCCTCGCATCTAAATGTATATTTGTTTCCCATGTGCTTAAAATAAAGCATTATAATATAATTTATGTCCCAGCGTCTCGGCATTCAATCAACGTAATGAAAAAGTCTTGTTAAATACGGCGAAAATTCTTACCAAGCAAAACGGTCTGAATGCATACGTTCGTCGACAGTGATTGATGCGTTCCTTTGTTTCAGCTTTGGTAATGATAAGTAATATGATGAATGTCATTTTCCATTCAGCCGAATTCAATAGAGGATAAAAATGGCATGCACGGGCGTATTCGAAAATGGATTTTATGTTCTAGGTGGTAAGGTTGTTGGTGTCCTTTTGATATTTTTATTGACTTCGTTAGAGTATTGGGTAGGTTGGAAATTATGAAGCCCCGAATTATTTCAGTGGGAGTTTCGAGTTGAATATAAGTATGTGAGATAACTGCTTAATTCGAGAAAAGTGGTTTGTTGTCTCTAAATTATTGTGTGTCTAAATTATTGTTAGTAGCAAGATTATTTTTATACACTTATGTTGGTTACCTCCTCTAATTTGGATTAGATTCGAAATCTATACAAAATTTATAAAGCTGTAAAGCATAAGAGTTTGTTTGTTTGTTTGAACGCGCTAATCTCAGGAACTACTGGTCCGATTTGAAAAACTCTTTTGATGTTAGATAGCCCATTTATCAAGGAAGGGACCAACTGGAGCGGAGCCACGCGGGTGAAACCGCGAAGCGCAGCTAGTAAATAATATTCTTACATTAAATATTGAAACTTTTTTAAGGTGAAATATATTAATGAGGTCATTAAAGAGTAGAAAATAGTGATATCTGTAAATGAAAGGGAGGGTCATATTGATGAAGATATTGGCACAATTTCTAGTATCCACGTGCCTCCGAAGTCTCTTGAGAAAGTATGTAAAACTTTGAATGAAGTAGGTATCGGAAAAAGATCTAGTTTTTTTTCACGCTCAGTTTTATTAAGAAAATATTAAAATTATTTGCAGTTATTTTTTATTTGGATATTAGTAATTATGTAAAACTTAACACAAAAATAGAACAATGTCTCTGAGTAAAAATGTGTCCGCGTATGTTATGTTTTTAGTTCTTTTAATGATTAGCAGAAGGTTTCCAGCTGTAACTTGCTACTAAACTAAGACATCTCATATGTTTTTCATACATAAAATGCCGAAGTTTAAATTGCCAAGTCTCGTGTATTTGACTTTTAAAAGTAGTCTCCTTACCTGTACCCATATTTATATTATTTTATGAGCGAAATGTCCTGAGGAAAAGGTGAACGTATTTAGGTACTCGTATCAAACTCTCCGTGAAGTTATATAAATATGTCCTATGGAATTCTACTGTGGGGCAGGGCTGCAGATATAGAAACTATATTTATCTTACAGAAAAGAGCCATTCGCTCTATATATAATTTACGTGCTCGGGACTCACTAAGAGATCATTTTAAGAATACTGGTATCCTTACTGTACCATCACAGTATATATTTAATAATATTTTGCATGTACACAAAAGCTCCGACTTACACACAAGAGTAGGAGATAGACACGATTATGGCACAAGGAACAGGAATAGAATTGAAATGCCATTTTTTCCGATTAGCTAAAGTTAAAAATTCATTTATGGGTCAAGGTATACGCTTATATAATAGAATTCCTCACAATATTAAAGAGTTTAGTAGTTCTAAATTTAAAACTTATATAAAAAATGTACTAGTTCAGAGAGCGTACTACAGTATTCAGGAATATATGGACGATAAAGACCCATGGAGGGTTATCGCGTAAAAACCACAGGACAGTTCTTTGGCATATTATGATATATTATGTAGTTAGATATAAGTTACATATTATGTAATATTGACATAATTTAAAAGAGCAACTATGGAGTTTCTTGCCGATTCTTCTCCATAGATACTGCTTTCCGAATCGGTGGTAAATGTTAAAAATACTCATGTAATGACGATTCGAAAGTGCTACTAAATAGTAGTCTAATTGAATAAATGAATGTTTGTTTGAGTTTAATAAGTTCGCGAAATAAAATACACTGGTATCCGCATATTAAATCAAATTTTTTGTGTCAACAAACAGAATGCTCTAAGACAAACAGTTAAAAATAAGTCTTGGTGTTGGATAACAAAGATATTTTCATGTGAACAGTTTAAAACTTTTACTTTAAGTTTTGAAATATTTATTACTTTAAAATTTAATCTGTTCTTGTTATATCTCTGAATATTAAGTTATGGTGTTATTTGAACTTGAAATAATACCAATTATGAATTTTCCAAGGGTTGACAATTTGTTTATACGATATTTATAACGATAAATAATGTTGATAGGAATTGTGCTAGACGGTATGTAAATTTAAAGTACTTTTCTTCAGTCCTACAACTAAATTGCGAATCAGCCCAACTAGTTAGAAATACGAACTTTCAGACTTTATAAAACTAAAGTTTATAAATTATCGTTTACCTATATAAAAGTTATATCTTAAATGGAATTTATGTTAGACAACAACTTTTAAGGCAACACTTCAAAATTAATTCATCAAGTTTGATCTCAAATATAAAAGTTTCACTTCAAAAAGAAATTTCTATCATTTTAAAAAAATATCCAGATGAAATACAAAATACGTTCATAAATCAAAGGGAATTACCGTCTAATAAGCTTCGTCGGGAATAATATAAACAAAATTTTCGACCTTTTAATGAATACAAACGAAGTTTTCCGTGTGAAAAGGAAATTAATGACACTTATAAAGCATCGTTAGGTTAGGTGATTAGACTCGCGATAATTGAATGTAAATGAATATATAATATTATTATTGTCATAAAGGTGACGCTTCATAAACACGTTAAATCGAGTAGATTTGTTTTGATTTGGAGATTTTACATTTTTATGTAATGTTTTGGTTCTTATTATTGAATCAATGTAATAGACTCTTCAACTGATTAATAATTCTTCTTTTTCTCTTTGTGTTACATGTTAATAAAATAATGTACCTAACTAATATATTCCTAATTTGTAAGTCAGACAAAGAAGATTTCAAGAGCAATTGTCTTAGAAAAATTTTTTGTTACTAGTGCAATGGTTGGTGGTAAATGAAACACTTGACTCGTCTGTAGGCTGTATAATACTGTATTAAACTGAATTAAACTGAAGAACAACAGGACTATATACTATGAGGCACATATACATTACATTACACACTACCTACACTAGCGTTCGGATACGATTTGTTAAATGTTATAGATCCAAATCTCATTTTGGCTTTTAATTAAAGAAGTTGGCTTTCATTTAACAAAGTATAATACATTTTACTCGCTCTTTTGATTTCTAATTTTGTAAAAATTATTTTCACTAAACATATTCAACGTTTTTTTCAGTAGTTAACTGTATTTATTTATTACACAAGTTATTGTGCTATAAACCTAGTTCATAAAAAAAAAATTAACCATAAATAAAAGCACAAAGGGCGGCCTTATCAAAACATATAAACCTGTATAATTTACAAAATATCCTTCCTACTACAAACATGAGGCTTTGTGACAAGTACCTATCAGGCAGTTCGTTTTCAGCTTCTAGTGAAACAATCCCTTCATTTGATCGCGGTACCACGTCAGTCAAAACCATTGTATTTACATTGGTGTAAAATACTGGCAAAGTGGGTTAAGGTAGGGTTGAAATTAAAAATCTAAATCACTCTCTAATCTGGTAGTTAGTAGTACATTGGAAGTTCACAGCTATCATTTAAAAGTTTAATTATTATCTGATGTATCGTTTGTTTTTAAGTCTATATGGAGACAAAAAACCTTAGCCTATTTTAAAATATAAATAATATGCGCAGTTGGCCAGTCTATACTGCCTATGTGTTTGCGTGTATACGAATAATTTAAACCAATAAATGTTAATACTAAAACATTATGTATCGGCAAAAGATTTTATAACAGCTAAAATAAGTCCTATATTTTTTATTTTGATCAAAGTATATTCGCATAAAGCGTTAATTGTATTGTAAAACTGGTAAAAAGTAACAACCCTGTACATTGTACAACACTCAAAGGACTAAGTTTGTATACGACAGGAGCCTAAATACTTTCAGCTGACAGCCTTCAGACTGCTTAGTTCGTGGTTTATATACGGATTTTATTAAATAAAGGGTGTTGTTTTTAATTTATATTATGCATATGGATAAAAGTATTAATTACAGGTTTAAAAAGGCCAATAAAATTGCATTGTGCGTAGGTAAGAAATAAATAAAATAAATATAAGTAAATATTTCAGGACAATTTTCACACACGGCACGATCTGATCCCATACTAAGCTTTTCGCTTGTGTTATGGAAACCAGATGGCTGATAAACATACATATATAATTTTAAATAAATACTTATATATAGATAATTAACACCCAGATACAGAGCAAACATCTGTGTTCATCACACAAATATTTGCCCCGGGTGGGAATCGAACCCACGACCTCTGACTTGGAAGGCAGGGCCACTACCAACCAAGCCAACCGGTCAGTCCAAATAAAATATTAGATAGGTTCGAATTTTATTATTAGGATCGTTTTCGAAATTGAAGCTAACGATTCTCATTTACGATTCCATGCATCGCGAAATACACATTTGACAAATTGTTTTCAATGCAAAATTAAGTGTGTAAGTATACAGTTATCAAAATAGGACACACTGTGTTAATTAACTTGTATAAATTCTTCATAGTTTTGATTGTTTTATTTTAAATCATTTGTGCAAAAGGCTTTTATTTCATCTAGTTTATCTATAGTTTAATATTAATATTCATAAAATGATGATAACATTAGGTATCTAAAATCACAAGTAATAATAAATTATTCTGATATACCAAAATATAATGTGTATAATACATTAGAAACAGAAATCGTGAGAACACCGAAATACAAAAATATCATATTCAATTTACGCTTTCATTTTTATACCTGTAATTTTGCCAAAATGCCTTTATACATTTTTGAACTTAATTATAGTATATCTGTCTCTGGTGATATAAATATCATAATTCATACGTAAACATCAGAGAGAGATGAGTAACGTGAAATATAAAAAAGGAAAATTGAAGTGTCGATGGTTTTGCGTTGGAAGGGTTCTGTTGAAATGATATTTTTGGCAAATTTTCATTATGATTTTGAATTTGTTTTGGAACTTGTTTTAAATTTGGTTTTTATATTGATTGATGTAGTGAATTTCACATATTGATAGGGCAATTTCATTTTGGAGAATTTCATAAATTTCATTTTTACTAAGTTAATACATTTTTTGTGGGAATTTTTATTATGTTTGTACTCGTGTATTGCATGTATTATTTAAACTATTGAATTTAAATACAAATAATATATGTATAAACTGAACTAAAAAAATTAAATTACAATTAAGATTAATTATTTCAATTCCGTGAAGGGATCTCTAAATTATAAATAGCATTAATGAGAGCACTGAATGACTCTATATGTATTACAGTTAAGAGCCCATTTCTATGCTTATTAAAAATAATTACCTTTGTTCCATTATATTTTTAAAATACAATTTTAATTATATTTTCACGTTATTAAGGGCACTTTTGAAACTAACATACACGTATGATTTTCAGGTTGGAGAGAAAATAAAAAAGAGTATTTGCTTTAATATTTATGCAGGAAATAGTGTTTGGTTTGAATATGAATTGCATGACAAAAAATGTTTCATAAAAACTGAACTACCTGCTAAAAATAAAGGACATCGCAAAATGTTTTTAAATTCACATTCTACATAATATATTATTGCTAACAAGCAAATCTCAATGTTTGTCATTAAGCGGATCACACACTAGAGCGAGCAATTCAACATTCAATATTGTTCGAGAAGCTCGAATTCAAATCCTAGGACAATCCATAGTCTAGGTTGCAGGTATTACTTATAATAACATCTAACTATGCTTACTGATTAGTCTTCAATCAAAATGCTTATTTTTACACATTAATCAAAAACCTTTTGCGTATTTCATTAACCCGTTATATCAGACACAAATCGGAGTGAAAAACAAAAAGAATCTAATAAACCTTTCGCAGATTTCCCCTTACAAAACGCTCTCAAAGGCGCAACGATGAACAAAGAAAAATCGCATTGAAGATGACAAAGGATCAATCGGGTTTATAAAACCGATCGTTCAGTTTCTAAGCGTTTAAAGATCATTATGTCTTATAAAGGATGTCGAGAGCGCGGCGTCTTTCATGTTATGTACTTCAAGTGACATGTATTGGTGAGGGTACTTTGCATAAAGTGTGATGTTAGCGTAAAGACATTTTCTTATTGAGGCCAATTTAGTGACGTAATAGTGTTGTTTTAGGGCAAGTTATGGAGTATGATTACCTGATATTATCATCATGGGCTATAAACACATGCAGCAGTCGTGGAGGTGTTGGAACTTTGCTGGCCTTAGGAAACATTAGCTCTTGAAGGCCCCTATGTTCCAAAAGATATATCTTGTTGTAGGTAGCGGTGCCATTGTTCCTAGAACAGAAAATTGTAGTTATAGATAAGTAAACCATGAAATGATCCACACTCAAATCGTAATCTCTCAGTTCATTTTCACGCCCGAATTTCGAAGGTATTCAGATGAAATTTATATCCATTATTCTTAAACCTTTGCGAAGGACAAAGGTTGTATAGCAGACTTTTAAAGGGAAAACTTGAAGGGGTGAAATAAGGGTTATTACCCGGGAACGGCTATCGCGATAATGTTAAGTACGAGTGACTTAACTTTTTGAAAAGAGCTTATAATAGTGTTCTTTTTGAGGTTTCTCTTCAGAAAACCTTCTGACCTATTGACACATTATAGATATGATCATTTCATCTTGACATCATGCTTAAAAGGAACGTTTTACAGGTAATCAAAATGTTACTAAAACACCCATTTAAAGTTCGTGCAGTCTTAAAGTTTCACATCTCTACTATTAATAGCGAAGTGGGAAGTAGTTTGACATATTTGCCGATCCGATCACAAAGTCTTAGCTTGCGATAGTTGAGAAGTGAAAATGAAAAGTTTTGAAATTTCTGTATTAGGTATATTTTTCCGAGAGTATGGTTTGAAGTTTTTTCTATCTCATGTATACTAATATTATAAAGCTGAAGAGTTTGTTTGTTTGTTTGAACGCGGTAATCTCAGGAACTACTGGATCGATTTGAAAATTCTTTCCGCGTTAGATAGCTCATTTATCAAGGAAGGTTATAGGCTATAATCATCACCCTAAGACCAACAAGAGCGGAGCAATGCGGCTGAAACCGCGGGGCAAAGCTAGTGTTAAAATATGTGTTCTTTTTTTATTTATCAATGTATTAAATGCACGACGATTTTGAAGCTGTTTAACAGATTCCTTACACAGCTTCTACGATCTACAAGTAAGAAAATATTCATAACACTTTATCAAGTGTAGTAAACGAGCATTACGTTATGAATTTTTTATGTACTTAGCGTAAGTTGTGTACTGACTTCTTGTATAAAGAGGATAATAATATATTGCTATTGTGGTTCAATATGACTTTCTTACTTTTAAATATTTTTTATTAGATAATAGTATCACATATAAATAACGCAATATGTTACTGTTATAGACGAGATAGCTTATGAAGATTTTATTACTCATAATAACTAAGACTGATGTCTATTAGGGTGGTTACACGGTTTAAGCAATATTGTAACATTCATACAAATAGTTTGTACTATTTGTACAGGTAAAACCTCAATTTCAAAAGCATTATAACAAAACATCCATCATCGAGCTCTATAAGAGGAGTTTGATATAATTTTAAAACTACATAATATGCTCGATATTCTGTTACAAGTAAATGCTTTAGTCTATCAGCACCCTAACGCATAATCAAAGCTTGGTGAAATCTATATCTATATCTTATAATATAAAAATGAATCGCAAAATGTGTTGGTAAGCGCATAACTCGAGAACGGCTGAACCGATTTCGAAAATTCTTTTTTTATTATATTCCTTGAAGTACGAGGATGGTTCTTATGGAGAGAAAACGTAA